>JAQMYL010000015.1:5496563-5511067 GCA_030014365.1 Clarias pachynema | reverse complement strand
GTATGTTGATTACCCAGCAGGTTTAGTGATATATATATATATATATATATATATATATATATATATAATCAGATCATCAAGGGGTTTAAAAGCAGAAATCCTTTCCCACCAAAAGAAAAATGCACACCTAGTGATTTCCTCAAACATCTGGACGAAACACCACATCTGGGTTTAAGTATGCAATATCAATATGTGTTCATGTTTTAAAACAGTCAGGTACAGTCGGATGTGTGTTGCAGGGGTGTTCAAACTTTTTTGCATTCTTGTCTAAGTGCAAAATCAATCTCACACACCCTGTTCAAACACAATCGATTCATTTAAACTATCGTCAATTTACAGACGCTACATACAATTCCTGAAATCTTTATCGATTTAATACATTAGCATTTAGTTTGCTTGACCAGCCTAGGACTTTTGATTTGATTGCACAGAATAACAGAACACAGTTGTGAGAGTATAAACTTTATTTCTCTATATACAGTAATGCCCTGCTACACTAATGCACTTATCCCAGCGTTTCACTAGTGCTTGGATACCAACAAGGTAGAAAGTTTTCTCGGTATGCCGGAACCATGATAGGATGTAGTAGGATGTGTGTTCCAGGGGTGTTCAAACTTTTTGCAATCTCATCTAAGTGCAAAATCAATCCCGCACACCCTTTTCAAATTCTTGAAATCTTCAACAATTTAATACATCAGCATTTACTTCACTTGACTAGCTTGACTGTCTCAATTGCAAGGTAAATCTGCTTAATACGAGGGGTGTTTACGTAAAACTGGGCCATTTGATTATACAGAATAATAGTCAGAGCTATGAAAGTATAAACTCCCTTTATTTCTCTATATAATCCCCTGCTACACTAATGCACTATTTCACTAGTGCTTGAATACCATCAAGGTAGAACGTTTTGGCGGAGCCATAATAGGATGTAGTAGGATGTGTATTGCAAAGGTATTCAAACTTTCTGGAATCACAATCAATTAATTTAAATATCCATTTACATTTAAAAAGTCATTATTGTTTACATACATTACAAACAATTCCTAAAATCTTCAACAATTTGATACATCAGGGTTTAGTATAACATTAGATTTTTTCTTTCTTTCTTTTTTTCCCTCTCTCTTGTGACTTTTCTTTAGTTATTGATGTTTGGATTAAACACCTTCCTCCATACTTTTTCCGTACTGCTTATCATGTGAGAGCCTCTTCCTGTGAACTCAGGGCACAAGGTGCATGCATGTGCACACGCACACACACGCCTAGTCACACATTATGGGCAATATGAAAACACCAATCAAACTGCAAGACATGTCTTTGTACTGTGGGAGGAAACTGGCGTCTCAGGAGGAAACATGCAAGTACACTGAGCAGAGGTGTGAAAAAAAACAAAACAATCCTGCCTGGAGGTGTGAGCTGACCGTGCTAACGACAAATTGCCATGCTTTCACTTAATAGTCATCATAATAGTATCATAAACTAATAGTAATAACTTAGTATAATGATATATATACACCCACATTTAGTGTGACCATAAAGGAATGTTAGGAAGTAAAATTAGTTTTAAAATTAAAAATACAATTCTATTAGATAAATTTCTGTTCACAACTATTAACTATTAATTAACTATTAATCTGATCATCTGACCCTCTGTTCCCAAATTAATTATTATAATAACCATCCATATAATAAATAAATAATTATAATAAAACTCAACAATTATTATTATTATTTTTTATATCAAACGTTCTGATTTCCATACTGCAACATCGCTGATATATAGACCCCTGGGGGTCCACACTGGTGCAAAATGTAAATGTGCAGTGGTCCAAAATGATGAGAACAGACAATGCATGTCTAACACTTAGCTATTTATAACACTATTTTCAGATAAATAAATAATAAAGTCAATTCTGACAATGCAGTAGTGTATCTCATATAGGTATTTTCCAACATTTTGTTGCTGAAGGAAAAATCCCAAAGCCAGATATTACCACAAAACAGATTCATTTTATAATCCAGATATTCAAATATTCAGATATTTTATTACTGACCATAGAATTACACCCAACTTCAAATATTAGAAACATTTAGCACTGTAAAACAATTAATCCGTTTAATCAACTCATAAATGTTCCAGATGATTATTTAGTCATTTATCTTAAAGTATATTACTTAATAAAATATTTTAAAGTAAAACATGTGTATATAATTAGAAGAAAAAGGAGTAAAAGTCTGGACTCATCCAGTCCTGTGTGCACTTGCGTTGAGTAAAGAAATGCTGTTAGATTCAAGGTGTCGTTAGTTTTTTACGTGTTATTACATATGTTATAAAGCTACTACATTATAATAGTAGATAACCAGCTTCCTAAAATAAATGTAGTTGCCATGTATTAATAGCATGTTAATCCATTTCATTTCAACTGAACATTTTGACTTTTGGGATAATAAGTGAATAAAAAGTCACAACTCTGACATATTATCCTTGTAATTATGTAACTATTAAAAAACACCTCACAGTTGCAAGATAAAAAGTAATATCTTGTAATCGTGACTTTCTTTAGCTTGATTGTCACAATTGTAGGTTAAATCTGCTCAATAAAAGTGGTGTTCAAGTCAGACTGGGACTTGTGATTGAAAAGAATAACAGAAGAGTTATGAGCGTAAAAAACTCCTTTTATTTCTCTCTATAATTCGCTGCGACACTAATGCACTTATCCCAGTGTTTCACTAGTGCTTGAATACCATCAAGGTAGTAAAGTTTTCTCAGTATGCCAGAGCCATGATCAGACCGTCTGCTTTACGCCTAAAAGGCTGGCCTCCCAGGAACTCCTTTAATGGCCCAAACATGTGGAAATGGCTTGGAGCGCGGTCCGGACTGTATGGGGGATGTGGCAATAACTCCCAGAGGCATTCCTGTAATGTGAACATGGTGAATGATTGTGTGTACAGTTCCCACAGACAGATGTGTCTCTTTCGCCAGTAGGCAAAAAAGTTATCCCGCTCATCATTCATGAACCTACGGCTTTCTTTACAATTTTCACACTGTATAAATATTTTACTGCGGCTAAAAGTCTCATCACCATACTATGCGTGAAGTCATCTACAAGGAATTGAAAAAAACCTGAGATCTAAACTTCAATGTCTTTCAATGCATGTCTGCCACCATGTTATTACATTATTACACCTTGTGTTTTCTGTATAGGTTTTCATGGCCAGACATTCTTATCAAATCCACTTCTGGAATAATTGAATTTTATTCACTATTTTTATGTCTCTGTTTCTCTACAATTCATATGTGGCTTCTGGTCTGATTTCAGTTATAATTCAGGTCAAAAGTACTTGTGATGTGTGTGTGGAAAGTCAGGCCTGCTTGACTAAAGAGGAAGGAAAGCTCTTGTTTCATTTTTACGTTGTCTCTTAGGGGCATAGGATGTAAATATGTCTTGCTCAGACTCCGAACTGAGTTTCACTCCTGATATAAGTATTACCTCATTCTTCTGTGAAGGTCTGCCTAAGTCACATTATTGTTTAGTGCTCGAGATGAATAAGGAATGCACTGCCGGGGGGGGTGTCGTCCCGACAGGACTGTTAGGAGACATGATCAGATACAGAGAGCTGTCGAAAGACTTCATGGACCGTACGATGTCAGAAACAAAGGTACTAAGTTCTATCAATTCTTTTCGCTACATCATTTGTATCGTTTTATACGTCTTTTGCCATGGAATGTGAATAGAGTATACTTTATATACTTTTTAGAAATGAGGTACATGGTAGGATTTTCCAAGAGTGTGTTAGTGTGACAATAAATGTTAGGTTTTAACCCGTAAAAACCTTTTAAATCTAAATAAAGGAATACAGTTCACACTTTTATCATTTACTGTATATCACACAATAAGGTTTTTTTCTAAAGAATTTTTTCTCTTCTATAGAAATTCATTCAAGTCAATCCGAAACTTTCTTTTATGATGGTAAACTTCATGAAAGTAGTGATTTGTAGTAGCTTTGCACAGCCACTGGAGGTCAGAAGCACTCCAAAGTGCAGAGGCCAAATAAAGGTCAAAGGTTACCAAGCCAACTATGTAAAGGCTTTTTTTTTTTTTTTTACTGTTGCTTTGATGCAATGTGAAGTCATGCTTCAAACTGTAACATGGGGTCATATTACAGCACAGTGTGGTGGATTATATTCTTATAACACCATGTATATACATATAACAACGTTAACATGTTATAACAGCTGTAATGTTTCCTCACTGGCGTCCATTATGATAATGTATCATGTTACAGAGAAGCTGCAAAACATAAATGAAGACTTTTCTGAAGTGGAAAAGAGATCAACTATTATAAAAAGAAGACACTGAAGTCTCCTTCCAAAAAGTCAAATAAATAAGCCTCCATGTGTAAAGCGTCATCATATACTGTAAGTAGCTGTTAAGTAACATGTTGCACTGGAGGCTTAGTGGTAGACTCCTCAGCTACTATGCGGAAGGTCAGGTTTAATTCCCAGCCAGAGCCTAAACCCAGCCACTGGATGCAGAACATCCTTCCCAGATAGCAGACGACTCCGATTCAGATCCGTCTTTTGGCCGCATAATATACGCTGCGGATTCGGTTCAGAGTCTTGTGCTATCGTGGTTGGTGCTGCCTCAATATATGTCTTTGGACTTTGGACATGTTATGTGTCAGGAAGGACATCTGGAGTAAAACCAGCGCCCAGTTGAATGTGCAGATCAGGTCCCTTAATGGGAGCAGTCGAAAGCACAACCTTGTAAAATAACAAATTGTTATTATGGTTAATATGGAACTTGTTACTATAGAAAACGATAACAAAGACGTGAGTTAATGTAAAAGAACGATTAATCATATTTAACCAATCAGATTTGAGAATTTAATGGTGCGATGGTACAAAGTTTCAATAATGAACTGTGTTCCATTGTAGTTTCCACAATGCCTACGCTATTAACCACTGAGAAAACCAAATTCTATGAATAAGCGAATTGGAAGCAGCCCTCGTTACACATTATACACCACACATACTGTACATTTTCTTGGTAAACTGGTGTTTCAAGGCCTTTGTTTGCACATTGGGACATCTTTATTTTCATTTAACCCTGTAATATCTCTTGCACTCAGGAACTAACACCAATTCCAAATGAAGGTTTCAGGTCTCGGTTTCTTCAATTAACATAAAACCACTGCAGTTACAGTTTCACATTATGACTACGTTAGGCACGGAAGTTAATTCCATGCAACAACAAAAAATAACTGCAGATACACTATCAAAGAGGCATGACCATAGTGAAACAGGAAGACTGATCGATGCAAAAAGTCGCTAGAAATAAATGTACTAATGGTTTCCAAGTGGATAAATAATTCTAGTTTCAACTGATCAAAGGATGCTGAATAAACTCCAAACACAGAAACTTGGCTATGCTGAGAAGACCAATCTGGTGACCTCCCACACCAAGGACCATGGAGCCACTCAGATAAAACAGCTGCCTTAAGTGTTATGGATGCTTAGACAACAATATAAGAGTGTGACTAGTAGTCAAAAATTATCTCTAGCAAAGCACCACACGAAGCAGTTAATGCTCTGAAAAGCTTGGGACAAGCATAGTCATCATTTCTGGCCCTCCAGAGGAAGTCGATCACCTCCTAAAGAACACCTTAAGTGACCCAGATAGAGACCTTGTTGGTCTTTCGGCTGCTCCGGGCAAGGGGTCGCCACAACGGAATACCCAGTCCGCACTACAACTTGGAACAGGTTTTACGCCGGATGCCCTTCCTGGCGCAACCCTCCCATTTTTCATCCGAGCTTGGGACCGGCACTGCATCCAGTGGCTGGGGTTTGGGCACTGGCTGGGAATCGAACCTGAACCTTCCGCATGGCAGGCGAAACACCTACCACTGAGCCACCAGTGCCCTTGACCCAGATAGAGACCAAATGCCTGAATTACATAAGGCTCTTAATAGTCCTTCACCTCCGAAGTTGGGAGCTGAGAGAGCCTAGCATAAAGAAAGTTCAGAAGTTGATTAGAGTTGCAAGATCCACTTCCGCTCCAGGACGCAGAGATGTACCATACCTGGTATAAAAACACTGTCAATTCTGGAAGTTCATAAGAGAGTGCTTTTTTTCTAAGTGGAAATGTCGCAAATCATTGCAAGTTTGCAGATGGAGTCTGGATTCCCCAAAGAGGAAAACTCAAAACACATACAGCAGTTACTCTATGTGCAACTGCTCAGTGTGGAAGACAAGATAGTTTTTTACTGTCTTCTCACATCACCTGCCTGATTTTGTCCTCCACAATGGTTATTTCAAAAAACATCTGTACCGAAGGGTTGAGCGGGTTGGTTTCCAGGCGTTACCAGCTGCTTGGAGCAAACTGGTGCTGTCATATCATTTTGAGAAGCATGAGGAAGAAAAGAGGAGATCTGACCATTCTGTGGTTGGAATTCACCAATGATTATGCAACCATGACATACAGAAATAGCACTGGACAGGGCATGTCTGTTATGTTTTTTTCCCTTTGCAATGAGTGCAGACGCATGCATTTTTAGTCTGTTGTGTGGCAACCCACAACAAGACCCGTTATAGATGACCCAACCTTCATGACAACAGAACCTGAATTCTCCAAGGCCTAGAGAATCTCATGGACAAGGATGAGGTCTAAACCCACCAAATCTAGGTCCTGGGTGGTGAAGAAGGGACAGGTGGTGGACAAAAATACACCTTCCACTATCTGGTGTCTCTATTCAGCAGCTGGTAGAAATCTTTGGAAAATTGAAGGCTCCAACCTTAAGGACCTTGATAACCGATTCTCCAAGGTAGACAAGTCAGGCCTATCAGAAAAGTTAATACTTGAAATCACCAGCGCACCAACCTCCGCAAGATTCTGTGTCCAGTGCTAGTTTATGAGGTCCCCATAACAACTCTGTCCCTGGAGAGAGAAATCATCAGGTACCTGCACAGGTGGCTTGGTTTTCCCTATAGACTTAACAACATGGCCTGAAATAGCAGAGGCAACATCCTGCAACTCATAGTGAGCAGCCTTTCTGAGTAACTTATAATGTCATAAACAAGAGAGGCTCCCCAGTATAGAGAATCCAAACACTCTAAAGAATCTAAAGTGTTGTGAAAGGTGATCGCTAGAGCACATTCTAAGCAGCTGCCAAAGGGCCTTGGTTAAAGCTGCTATCACTGCCAGCACAACCAGGTGCTCAAAGCTGTTGCTGAGATAGTAGCCTCAGCCATCAACACTGACTGTAAACAACATCAGGCAGTAAGCAACATCACTTTTGTCAAGGCAGAAGAGAAGCCTTCTTCACATACAAGACTAGCAAGTGTTTCCTTGCGTCCGCTGCTAAGTGGAAACCGAGAGTAGGCCTGGGCAAGCTGCTGAAGTTTCCAGGTCATATAATCTCCAAAACACTCCATCGTGACAAGTTAACCTTTTCAGATGACACCAGACAGGTAATCATGGTAAAAGTGCTGAGGGGAGAGCTTGTGGAGGCATCTGAATGGGTGTGTTTTAAGTTCTAAGAGTTTTTGGAGCAATTTAAGAACCATGCATGCAGACTAGCTGTAAACCAGTAGAGACTGCTTGGGCTTGCGGGACAATTACTCTCTAAAGTCCTGACACAACACAAGTCGGGGTGGAAAAGAACAAGGGCCATACAATTTATTATTTAAATGCAGAGAATGTCATAAATCATAAAGTGGCTTTAGATTAAGAGGGCAGGCAAGTGGTCTATTGCTTCTGGGACAAGGGCTGGGGACTGATCATACAAGCTGGGGCATGTGGGTGAGGTTGTCTGATTGTAAAAAGACCTAAAGCCTCTAGGAACATCACTGAGAATGCATTCCCAGCATGCATCCCTTATTACACAACACATAATGGTTTAAAAGCAAGTGAGCCAACATGTTCATCATAAATATTAGAACAGGGTAGTGAGAAATGCACTCCTCGGCCAAGAGGGGCAAATTATTACGATAATTAAGTAGATCTGAAATTACTGGAATTGGTTTAAGGAACTGTCCAGCACATTATTAAAACCTGTAAGGACAGTTTTGAACTTTCTAAGAAAAAATCATTAAATGCTTAGTAAAAAATGCATGGTAAAAAAAAATAAACTGAGTAGAAATCACAGCTAAAAAGTGAGAACATTTCCACATGCATAATGAAAAGGATTGAGACTAAACAGCTGTGGCCATAAGAAAACCATTTAGTCAGACTACCTTAAATTTTGCTACAGACCATAAAGATTTGACTTTAGAGCGATGGAAAAAGTCATGTGGTTTCTAGGGTAAGAAGGGAAGCGCATGAAGTGATTCACCAGTGATTTTGGAGACAGTGTTATGATCTGAGGTTGCATCAGGTCTAGGCACAGCAACGTTATGTGGCAATAAAATGAAGTCAGCTGACAACTTGAATGTACTGAATGACCAGGTTATCACATTATGGCTGTGACCTTTTTTAGTATATTTTGGGTCATACAATTTAACACTGCCACGCAACTGTTTACCACATATTTTTGTTTTTAAATCCGTAAATTAAGTCAGGATGGAATTAAACTGTCTGTATGCAGTATTGCAGCTTTTGAAATTTGAGGTTCGTTTCAAATTTTGATGTGCAAAATTGATAAGATTTATGTAATCTGGGGTTTGCAGTATAGTTTGTTGAAGTAACTAATACTAAATTCTACTACAACTACAACTATTATTATTATTATTATTTAGGGTTCAAACACTACGACAGCAGCCCTACAGTATATCGTCATAGTGTGTAAGGGTTCGCTTTTTCTTCTAAGGATTTTTTTTCCCCCACCATCTGTGTCTTAACATGCTCAAAAAGTCATGAACATGCCATTAGGATGCCTGAGAGTCTGGGCCTCCAGGCATGGCATGGGACCCTCACACAAGATTTTGCTGCATAGCTCATACACACTTGCACGTATGCACATTGTACCCAGTACACATTAAGAGCTCATTAAGCTGAACAACCTTTGCATCGCATGTCATGGGCTCTACTGAACAGGAAGTCAGTTACTTTGGGATATTATTGGGAAACCAATAGAATTTCATATACTCCTTCTAGGGCATATGAAACTGTGTCTATGTGATCTGAAGACATTGAGGATGCAAAATTGCGGGGGGATTTTTGATATTTCAAACGGGTCAGCTGTGACAATGGAGATGATCGAGCAAGGTGCTTGGGCCCACTCATCATTGCTTGCAACTATATTATTATTATTATTATATATGATTTTCATAAATAGCAAAATAATAAACAACAACTTTTCAGTCATTTACAAAGCATTATTTATTTATTATTTAAATGTATTTATTTGTTTAGCTAAACACTATCCCCACTTCCCTCAAACATAAAGTAAATACAAGTTAACCCTCGCCAGTGCACCATAATAGGAAACCACATAAGACATTCTGTCCAATGTGTAGCCATCTAATATAATTATAAGGTTTAAGATCAATAACACAAGACCAAGAGTAGTCTGAACATCTGTTTTCTAAATTATGAAATTAGAGAGCATCGGGTACATATTCCTACCCACGTACGTACATAGACTCTGGATAACATTATTCAATTCAAAACGCATAACTGTGTGCTTTGGCTTGCGTCTGTGTAAGTCAGGCTTTATGGTTTTTAGAACAAACTGAGAGATCTGGTGCTTTATAGTGATAAAAATACACTATTAATATTGGTGAATATATTGTGAAATAAAACATTTGGGGTTTATGATGTTTTAGGAAAATGATGAGATTTTGGGAGATGCCACGAGGCCTGCCCTGAAGCCCAGTTATCATGACAATCCTAAAGTTATTATTGGTGTGATTATTTTCCAACAACAGCCTGTACTGTACTGTTTTTTTTTCCTGTTATGCCACAACAGATTACTAATAATATGACCCATTATACTTGTACTGGTTGGTTTACAGTTATGTTTGAAGGGGAAAAGTTCATTTAAGTTACCTTTTAGTCACCTTGTCAGGTTAACAATAAATGGCAAAACGCTTTTTTTCTGTGGTAGAAAACACTGGTTTAAGTTAAGTTTTATCTGTGATTTTTAGAAAGCAATAAATCTCCACTATAAACAATTTACCATAAAAAAAGTTTTACAGTTAAAAAGAAATAAATGATTTACTGTATATAAAAAAAAATTAACTATTATTTGATTAAACCCTTAAACATCCAGGACTAGTTAATTCTTTACTTTTTATAACCACACTCCTGCTCTATCTTACTCCTCTTAAGTGTCATTAAACACAGCCAAAGTAAATGCAGCTCCATTTCTGATGCTTTATAGAGAAAAGAGTTCATGAACCAGGCCTTTAAAACCCCCCTTGTTTTCACATCCCTTTGTACCACTGCTGACTTTTCATTTCCTGACATCAGCAGTTGTATTTAGTGTGTGTGTATGTGTGTGTGTGTGAGTGCGAGCAGTGTGTGTAAGTGACAGTTTGGACTCATGTCCCCGTGTTACATATAGAGAAACCTATATGAAAAAAAGAAAGGCCTTTGTCGCTGCTGGTCGAATCCCAACCAGTTTTCTATTAGGTTAAACCTCTGAACGCAAACATTGTGCTTGTATACAAGCAATTATTATTATTATTATTTAGCGTAAAGGTTTATTATTACCACCAGCAACCCCAGACACGCACACACACATGCAAACACTCCTTTTTTCCTCTTTTTCTTTTATGGTTTTATTTGAAAACATTTTCACAGACAATATCCCAAACCAGCCAGGCAGGCGGATCTTCAGAAACATGTCGGATTCAGTTTCAGAACGAACGTCACTCTCAGCACCCTGCGTTTATTGCTATTGGTTATGTGCCGTTTCGTTAAGGGTCATATTCACGTTCAAATTTTTTTCCTTTTTTTAAATTTTATTGGGGAATCAAAAATGTCCATGAGTCCCAATCTGCCCATTGAAGAGAATTAAAAATAATTTGGGAACGTAATTGTTCAATCTTTGTCACTGAGTGACGTTATTATTATACATTATACAAGAGATTATAATTGAAAAAAAAAAAGAAAAAAAGAAAAAAACCCCAGAAGACTCAAAACACACACACTAAACTCATGAGACTGAGTGTCCAGATGACTCATTCAACGTGGCACAAACATCAAGCACGTGTTGTTACGTTACTAGAGGGGATGTAGGACGCAGGTTTCCGACTGACTAAAATCTTATGAGCTGATATGGCGGCTGCTGCTGCTGGTGGTGAAACATTTAAGAACAAAAATAAAAATAAATAAAAATCTATTTTTTTTTTTGAGGACAGATCAATCCGAACTGGTGATAACAGAGTAAAACAGGGACTTCTGGGAGGAGTGTGAGCTTGCTAAGTAAATCTACAATGACAAGTCTAAAAAAAGTTAGCATCTTACAAAATACTCAATAAAGAATAAAAAAATGTCTTTTCCGTTGCCCAGAAAACCAACTAGAGTCACTCCTTAGCGTCTGCCTCGGCTTCAGTTGTCGCGGATTCCTGAACAGAGAAGCAAGATAGGGGGAAAAAAAGAAAAGAAAAGAAAAGAGAGGGATCATTTTATTGCAGTTTATTGCATTGAATCTTCCTGCTGTAAAAAATGCAACCGTTAGTTGTAAATCCTGTTAAACCAAAACCACACGGGTTAGTACTTCATTACTGCACAATGTCTTACAGACACACGTAGGAAAGAAGACGCACTGATACACTCATTTACATATAAAACTTTCAGTTAGCCACAAAAACAAAAAGAATAAAATGATAAAAAAGTTAAATAATAGTCAGCTTGAACTTTGACCCTGTATTTAAAGCAGGTGGAGCTTTCTGTACATTCATTACCACAAAGACAAAACCTGTACAGTACTTGTACAGTACATGACGGATTTGGGCTTTAACGCTCGAGGTTAAAGAGTTAAAGAGCTCGGTGATGGCGACTTACAACTGATACGGGATAAGGCAGTGGTCCTCAACTCACTGCCCTGCGCATTTTAGTGTTTTTCAGCTTCCAGCACACCTGATTTAACTAATTAACAGCCCTCTCCTAGTTGAAGGGGGGTGTGTGTTAAAGCAGGGAAAACACTATAATTAGAATTATATGCAGAGCAATGGTCTTCCAGCAATATGGTTGAGAACCACTGAAATAAGGTAGTCAGTGTAAGCCAAGAGGGTCGATAAGTCGGCACATAATGCTAAGCAATCCCAGCCACTGTTCTAGAAAGCCTGACCAATCCTGCACACACCCAGAGGAATTCTGATTAATCCCACGCACTCCTGAAGAACTTCTAACCAATTGCACTCACTGCTGAGGGAATTCTAATCAATCACACGCACACCTGAACACGCCCAGAGGAATTCTGATAATCCCATTCACCTCTGAAGGAATTCCGCCAAATCCTGCACACTCTTAGATGAATTCTGAGAAATCCTGAAGGAATTCTGACCAATCCCACTCACACCTGAGTGAATTATAACCAATCCTGAACACCTCCCGGTGGAATTCTGACCAATTCCTTCAACTCCTAATGGAATTCAGACAAATCCTCCCCACCCCCCAAAGCAATTTTGACCAATCCCATTCACTCCTGATGCAATTCTATTTAATCCCATTCGCTCCCGGAGGAATTCTGTCCAATCCCATTCATTCCCGAAGCAATTCTATCTAATCCCATTCACTTCTGAAGGAATTCTGACTGTTGCCACTCAATCCTTAAAGAAATTCTGTCAATTTGAACGATCGGTCAGAGTTCCTCCTTCGATCCCACCCATCCCTGAAGATATCTGCCCCAAATGCATTTCAGATCATTCTTACCCACAGTATATTTGCATAAACTTTCCCAAATTTAAACCAGTTAGTAACTTAAACAACAGTAACCCTGATCAGGAGCAAGCATTTACTAAAGTTGCGTAAGTACCCTATATGTCTTTCAATACACTCCCAGATTAATCTTATTAATAAACTCTGCTTTTATTTTGTTTCGCAACATTTAAAACGCCACAATTTTTCAGCTTGATAGTGAAACCACCCACTCCTGCGAATGATTCTAAGGAGCCAAGAAATCGCAGAAATCTCCGCTACACCCCTAGCGCGTGCAAAAAATAAACATCAAACATTACTTTACAATAAATGTCACTTTAGCAAACTGGGGAAGGTTTAAAGAGAGAATGTCCTCTGTGTTAGTGCTCATCTTCACTGCGCTTCACACATGCTGCAAAGAGAAATTTGGAGAAAAGCCTAAGTAGGAGTCAACAGAAGGTCGTCTAATACGTCTTAATAATATTGAGTCTTAAACATTAACTCGATGTGAATAGCAATCTAATTCTTAGTAACTTCATTTTTATGCATCTTGATTACATCATATGTTAACTCCTGTCAAAAGGTGACTTTTAAACTCTTCTAAATACAACACGGGAAGTGAGTGCTGTATGGGAAGAACTTCAGCAGCCTTGTTAAAAAACAAACAAACAAACATGAGCATATTTCTTTTTGTACTAAGCTATCGTGTTAATTCCAGTCATGCACTGATCTCATTTTAATTTCTGATTTCTAAAACCATTATCAGAAAAGTATTGGGCAACATCTAAATAAATCTTCATCTAAATGAATGATCAACACACGGTATAATTAGGCTGGCTTGGACACATGCTCACCTCACAGCGGTGTGACATGTGAATACAAAGCAAAGCATTACTATAACCATTAACACTGACAGACCTATTCATTTATTATAAAATAATACAACCTTCTATTACACCAAAAACAGACCCTGGGATGGATGAAGAACAAACTGACATTCATTTTGGATCTTACCACAACAGCAGCTGGTTTATTTACAATTTATACACCTTATGAAATGGCCGATTAGCTGTTATATGACTCTGTATGCAAACATATTTCCTTGGTGATGTGGTATTAAACTGCCTGAATGATTTACACCACAGTCAGAAGTCTTCACCATATCTAAAGAAACCTGATAGGACAGCGAAGATAACGATGAAAAGTTATTTACATATTCTTTCTAACAGAGAACGCCTAATGGTGTTTGGGATCACTTTCTAACTCCATGGTCGTTCCTGATTTTTATTTCTTTCTACACTGTAAAGCAACGCTGAAGGCGTTTATCCTAAATACGCAATAATCTTCTTTGAACAGTTGATATTGAGATGTATATCTGCTACTTCTGCTCTGTAAAGCTTCATAACAGCTTTAATCTGAGGTGCCGTTTGAGGTTAATTGGTGATTTCTGAGGCTGGTGACTCTAAATGAACTTCTCCTCTGCAGCAGAGGTAACGCTTTGGTCGTGCTTTCCTGGGAAGGTCTTCATGAGAGCCAGGTTCATCATGGTGCTTGATGGGTTTTGCAAACACACTTGATAACACTTGTTCATGTAAGGATTGTTCCAGAAAGGCTGACCTCCGTATCTTAAAATAACAACTGACTGTTGTTGTTGTTACATAATTACCTAATTCCATATGTGTTATTTCATAGTTTTGAAAT
>JAQMYL010000015.1:5442218-5462086 GCA_030014365.1 Clarias pachynema | reverse complement strand
TTGAAATTTAAATTTACTTGAGTTGGATCAACTTAATTTACAACTGAAAAATTTGTTGTACCAACCCTATTCATTTAAGTTAACAGTATTCAATTATGTTGGACGCGGCTGTAGTAAATAAGTTAAATGAACCTAATAATATTACTTTGACGGAACCTAAGAACATTATGTTGGGCCAACAAAATTGCTTAATGCTGAACGAAAGTCATTAAATCAGGTGGAAATTCTTTCCATAATTTAATTATGTTCATTCAACGAGTTATTTTTTTGAGTGTGTAAAGCTGTCCTGAAGGTGAATAATTCTAATTTCAAAAAACCTCAACAAATCAGAGATCACAATCATATACAGTGGAAAACAGCTGTGAGACAAAATGGCATCCGGGATCCCCTTAAGATTTAAAGGCGCAGAGACAACACTATTACATTTGACATGTGTGACACTCATTTCCTTAGGCACGGTTACGGTTTTTGGTCACATGATGGAAGTGTGGGGAAAGGGGACAGAGATTCAGTCAAGTGGATTGGTATGCTTTACATTGTATATTCGTGTCAAAGGTGTATAAGACTCTTTTCGACTTATGAACAAATCCGACTTACAGTACAAACATGATCCTAGAACTGAACGTGTTTGCAGGTTGGGGACAACCTGTACTTATACACTCCTCTAGGCTATTATCGATCACTAAGCCTAACCAGTTTTCCTATTACAGTTAGTTTTTGAATTTTCTGAACCTTTTTAAAAGATTTCCTATCAGTTTTTGATCATGACAACAGTTTTAAGAGAGACAGGGCTCATCAATTACACGTACATATGAAATGTCCAAATTTTACAGTAGTCTTTTATTATAAATTCAGAATTTAAGAAATATCAGATGGTCAATGCTTGAATTCTAAAAAAAATATAAATTTTTGGGGGTATTTCTTAATATTTCATATAAAAAAAAATTTTGTACACTATGCAGAGTATATACAGTACACTGTATGCGAGTTAATATGCATGTGAGTAACTGTGCTCAGACCTTCACTCTGTGCTCGCTCTCCTGCGCTTTGACCTGTGTGTGCAAGAGCTTGCGTGCCAGCTCGTCTCTTTCTCCGAGACGCTGGTTGTCTGCGAGCTGCTGCAGTTTGTGCAGCTGGTCTCGGCACCGTTGGAGCTGCGCGTCCGTCTCGGTGCAGCGACGCTCGGCCAGACGCTCCTTCTCCTGACTTCGTCTCAGCCTCTCTCGCAGGACGTGCGTCTCGTTGTTGTGGCGAGAGAGGAGCTGCGAGATCTCGCTCTCCGTGTCGCCGTAGCGGTGCAGTGCCTTCTCGTGGCGTAGCTGAAGCTGCTTCAGTAGACGGTTTTCACGCTGTAGCTCGTCGGTGCGCAGCTGCAGCTCAGCCAGGGCGTTCTTCAACTCGCTGATCTTCAGCAGGCGGGCAGACAGCAGCCGCTTGGTGACCAGGTCCAGGTCTTTGGGAGAAGCGTCCTTACTGAGGCTCTGAGAGCGCGGACCGCTGGAGCGCTGCTTAGGGGGGTGCGTCTGTGGAACCGAACGCCGAGGTACACCCTTGCGCACTCCTGTAGGGAAGAATGTAGTATGTAAGTACACAAATTAACAATTCATTTACTAAGTAAGTACTGAAGTTGCATTATCTTTTTGTCAATATTTTCTTTCAAATTATAAGACTATATTCTTCCATATGGACAAATCACAATAAAACATGTATTCATATTAAATGAGTAATGCTTAAAGATCAAGAAAACTAATATGGAAAACTATCAGGTCCATAAGTACTTTTGATAATCTCACAATTTTTGTTTTTTTCCCTCTACAATAGAGCTGAAATTATGCAAAAAATTTCAATCATAATGCAATTAATATGTAGACTTCCAGCTTTAATTCAAGAAGTTTAACTTTTCACATGCTCAAAAATAATTGGACAACCTACATAAAAATTATAATTATTTTGTAATACTTTGTTAAAAAAAAAAGGAAAAAAAAAGGGCAGCATCACCAAATGCTAAGTTTCTTCCCCTGGACTGCTTTGCCAGGCCTTTACTGTAGCCGGCTTTAGTTGCTGCTTGCTTATGGGTCTTCCTGCGTTAGCTTTTCACTTCAGTAAGTGAAAGGCAGATCAACTGGGTTGACATCAGGTGCTCTTTAAGAACATGATTTCTTCACCTTGAATTGCTTTCACAGTAAATTTTGGGTCAGTATCCAGTTTGATTGAGCAGTTTAAGTTGTCTAGACAAAAAACGCAAAATTAGCTGCCATCCCGCGCAGACAAAGTCTATAAAAACTACCAGTTTTATGGAGTATAAAGTGCTTTCAAGTGTTGTTAGCCATTTATCAAGCAGTTGAGCTTCTTCTAAATAGTCGATTTAGACTTTATCCGCCATTACCCCGAATGTAAAAGTAGGGCTGTAACCCATCTCTTATTAACATCCCATTTTTGTTTTTTTTTAATATAATGCTCTTTGTCCTCATGTCATAATTACAGTACACCATGTCTTCAAAGTATCCAGAAAAAAACTATTCAGAGGGAATTAACTCACAACGGCTTCACAATAAATAGTGAAGAAGCTCAATTTCAGTGCTACGGGGCAGGAAGTGATGTGCGCATGCTCAAAGATTGCATGTCAGCATGATGGTTTTCATGGTTAGGGACACTAAGTAGAATGAATCTTGGGGGTGAAAAAATTGTCTTCAAGTGGACGTTCACTCATGAAACAAAGATTGTTAAAGTAGAAAAAGTGTTGTTTTTTTTAAACACTTTTAAAACATGGCATGGCTAAAGAAATGATACCAATAAGCAAACTGGAGAAAGAGAAAAAGTCCTCCATGTACATTTGTGTAATATTTTACATACTGTACATTATACTGTGATTTATCATTTATATAATATTCTAATAAAAACAAAATATTTTACCCAGTAATGACCATTTGGTTAATAGATGAGTTATTAATAGATATTTTATCTAAATTATTTAAAAGGATATTTAGAAGAATGAAACTGTGTTCTAATGGTTATGAAATAATAATGAAGACTATCAATATCAATAAACACAGACAAATTCATCATGATAAAAGTTTAGCTATATCTCCCAGCTTTAACATCTGCTGCCATCAAGTAATTTACACTTACAGTATATTTATGGCATTTGGCAGACGTTCTTCCTCAGAGAAACTTACATAGTGCTTTAAAATCTCTCTCGATAAACATTCTATATTTTTCCAAGCTGATTATTAACAAGCACTGTAGCTGTGTTATAAATCAATCATGATAGCTGGTTTGCATAAACTCCTTGCTAGGGACAATACTGAAGTATAATCGCCCGTCATGTACTTGTTACGTATTAAAAGCATATTTTGTACATTAATCTATAATAATTGTCCAAATCCTTAAAAAAAGGGTTTACATTTTCAACAACAAACTTGGCTATCGGAAAAGTAAAACATCATAACGTCAACAACACATCATATGATGTGATATGATTTACAGCATGAGTTCTTCCTTTCCTTCTCTCTGTTCTTATCTTCTAATCATTCCGGTAAAAGTTGAATACGAACCTTTTGGAAAACTCTTTCCAAAATGAATACATTTAGAAAGACAATTTAAAAAAGTACAAAACACAACAATTAATTTACTAAGTACTGAACTTGGATTGTCTTTACGTTGATATTTTCTTTCATATTACAGGACTATATTCTTCCGTATGTACAAATCACAATAAATCATGTATCTATATTAAATGAGTAATGTTTAAGAACTGTGATAGCTAATATATAAAACTGTATACAGTCAGGTCCATAAGTATTTGGACAGCAGTGCGATTTCTGTCTTTTTCCTCTGTACATCACCACAAAGGATGTGAAATGAAGTGATCATACTTAAGGGGCCCGACAGCAGCAACCTGGAGAAGCTGGGGCTCAAACCGCCGACCTTCCGATCAGTAACTCAGAGCCTTAACACACTGAGCCAGCGCCCCTACAGAAATAACCACCTTATGAACTGTATCTGTTGCGTTTGAGGTCTGAGTCTGACAAACTCACCTTTTTTAAGCTTCTGATTGGTCGAAACGGCTTTGCAGTTGGGGGTTAAACCGTCGCCTGCTGGTTTGGCCTGCATTTTTTTTAGCAATTTTATGTGTATGAATATCTTTTAAAAAATGCCTAACCAGGCTGTGTCAACTTTTATTTTTCTTCAAGAAAGTCTAATCTGGCCTTTCTGTTCTTGAGTGTTTGCAGTGGTTTGCATTTGTATTAACATTCATGAAGGCATCTCTTGATTGTAGACATTGAGAACGGTACGCCTACCTCCTCCAGAGTGTTCTCAAGTTGGTTTGATGTTGTGAAAGGGTTTTTCCTGCACCAAAGGAAAAATTACATCTTCAGCCACTTTACGTTTCAGTTTGCTTCACCTGTACTAAAGTTTCTCTCCGATATGTCTGTTTTGCTTTTCATTCGTCTGTATCGACATTTCTCTGTACTGCATATTGAGAGAATTGACAAACAGGTACAACAATGAAATTCAACACTTGGAAACAACTCCAGACCGTTTATCTCCTTAATCTGTCATAAACTAACTAAGAAATCTGCCATGAATCACCATCAGACTGCTTATCAGAAGATTTACCTGAGTAACTTTTTGAAAAAATTAACTTCTATGAGTAGTTTTACTGCACCAGACTTTTTACTTTTACTTACTTACTAAGAAACGCTACTCTTACTCCGCTACATTCGACTCGTTACTTTTCTAACCATTTATTCTACAAATGCAGCCGGTAGATCTAGCACTTGACTGTTATCAGACGCAGCAAAAATAATCACATGACTCCGTTTAACCAATCAGCCGCAAGAACAATAACCACATGTAGTCACATGACCACACCCGGCATCCCTGCCATCATATACCAAGCATGTTTCGCTTGCAAAAGAGCAGCTTCATACTGCGGTATACTTCAGCATAACAAAAAATCGACTTTAGTTTAGCTGTTTCACTGAATGTTGCAATGTTGGCATATATAATTATTATAATTATACTATATTATACATATAATAAATATATTATAATTTCTAAAAAAATGTATCTCAGTACTTGAGTAGTCTATTCACCGAATACTTTTTCACTCTTACTCAGTAATATTTTGGATGACTACTTTTTTACTTCTACTGGTGTAATATTATTTTGAAGTACAGTTACTCCTATTTGAGTACATCTTTTGTCTACTCTACCCACCTCTGCTTATCAGGCAGTTGTTTAATTACTTTCGAGACTGTGGAAATAAAGAGTGTGTGTAATTCCTAAATGGTTAATGAAATATTCTAGTTGAACTGCTTAAAGTTAAAAGTCTACACTTTGATTACATGTTGATTGCTTTGTTGCAAATCCACTGCGGTGGTGCATGGAGGCAAAAATATGAAAATTGTGTTACTCTCCAAACACTTACAGAGGTGACTATATAATACCGATCAGGTTATTACAATAAGAATCGGATGCGACTCTAATAAGGCTGTGTTCAAAATAGCAGTAAGGGGAATACCAAGAACACCTACATACGGTATAATGTTCTTGTGCATCTTTGTGCCATCTGTTGGCCATTTGTGGCAATGTAGGCTAAACCAAATAACATACACTGACCTCCAAAAAAATAAGGAGGTACGTTCAGACTTTTGAATGAAAGGGAATATTTCAAGAAGGTCCCTCCGTATTTCAATTATCCGTAAGGAAAGAAACACTCGGCCAGGACACTTATTGAGATTTATAATTTCATATAAATTCCTGGTAAAATAAAAGTTAAAAATAAACAATAAAAGAGAAGATTTTAAGCGTAATACACAGTGAATTAAACGATGTGTTTTAAGTTTTAAGCCTTTCTCATACCATCTTCAAAAACTCTAAGATTGCATTATTCATGTGTGTACTTTCTATTTTCAAGTAGTACAGTATCTGCTGTCCTTTGGCAAATAGTTTGATAAAAATAAAACGCACACAATGTTTGCTACTTTAGCTTTGTCCCTAATCTTTTACACAGTTTCACTCGAAATCTGTATTTAAAGCGATAAGAAAAACTACCAGAAAGATTATTTTAAAGTTCAAGGTAAGGTGCATAATGTTTCTTCACCGAAGTCATGTCAGATGTTTTAGTGTATGTATACTGTGTGTGTGTGTGAGAGAGAGTGTGTATATACAGTACACATGGTTGTACCTGTTGGGCGCACAGGGCTGCTTGAGATTCTCTGTGTCCTTGCTCCTCTGCGTGGGGACGGAGAACGAGACCGTGATGAGAAGGACTTGTCAGACAGTGAGGCGTTCTCGTAATCGTCCGAGTAGAACGAGGCGCTGCTCTGGTCTCCGTCAGAGATCTTATCCTTATCAGGGTCCTGGTTCCTCTCTCGCGTCCTGGTCCGGGTTCTGGTTCTCGAGCTTTCGTTATTCCCGCGCTGCTTCCCGTTCCGCTTCCCTGACAAAGCCGAGTCTTTGCGGGACGCTCTGACGCTCTGTTCCGATTCCATCATACGGTTATCCTCAACGTCGTAAGAATCCATCGCTGTCCAGGCAATGCTGAAAAACAGAGAATTTAACCTGATACTCTCCTGATGCACTTAACCTTCACGACTATTATAACAATTATAACAATATAACTGTGTCTAGGACCTCCGAGTGGCGCAGTGGTAAAGTGCTTGACCTATCATCTGGAGATCGCGAGTTTGAGTTGAACCTCTCGCAGCCAGAGGTCGAGAGAGAGCTGATTGGCCGAGCTCTCTCAGAGGAGAGGTACTTCGTGCCCCCACATTAATAACGGCTCTACAGCCAATCAGGAGTGTCTGTGAGCTCACGCAAGCAGAAGGAGCGGATAGCGCTGTCCTCCTAGAGTGTTACGTCACCCCCAACGTCACCGTGAGCGAGCAGTTCGGAACGATGCGGTCGGCTGCCGTCCGACGTGGGTCGGAGGAAACGCGTGATAGTGTTTGTCCCTCCCGACTGAGTGGTAGTAGTAGCCTTAGTGTGGGAGCCCCCTAGTGACGGGGAGGAATTGGATACGGAAAAAAATTTTTTTAATTAAAAATAATAATAATAAAAATAAATAAATAAATAAATAAAAAAAATAAAAATAAAAAAAAAAATATATATATATATATATATATATATTAAAAAAAATACACTGCATATATAAAACTGTGTCTAGCTTCACTGTTTATTACAGCAACGAGTATATAAGTCTGTATTTGTTGTTCCAACCTTTTTTACCAAACTGCCGTTAGATCATTTGTGTTAATATTTAAAGAACACATGAAACTTTTTTATTTTATAAAATAGTAGATTTTTCATTTGAACTATAACACCCAACATGAGATTTCCTGAACCCAATGATGTATTGGTAAAATATCTTACAGGAATAATTTAGATTTTTTTTTTCATTACATTATCAAACATTGAACACGTTAAAAGCATCCGATCTGCCTTTTCTCTCAAACTCACTCATTCCATACACCAGTCTCAAAACACAGCAAGCACTAATTATTCAAAAAACAAAACAAAAAACATTATATTAAATGTTAAACTCTTGCATTTGAAGGTAGTTTGTATTGTTTAAATTCTGCACTTGGTTTTTAATTGAGAAAAGGACTGAGCTACATTTAATTACTCATGAAAATTTTTTGAAGGTTTAAATTTGTAATAAAATCGGGGAAATGTAATATCGAATAGGGATATTTATAAAATCATCATACTTATAGAATCGCAATATTAATAGAATCGGCACCGATGTTTCATGATAATATCGTACTATCGGAGGTAAGTGGCAATTCCCCTCCTTAATATAAAGCCTTTAAGATAGATACCTTTGTGTTTCTCAGTAATAGAAAAAATTCAAGAGAGAAGAAAAAAAAAAGAGCGCGAGAGAGAGCGAGGGGCACGATCGTTTGTTGTTGCTATAATGTGCACACTCCACAATGTTAAACCTAACTAGAGAGCGAAAATTCCTGAATAAATTTTAAGTGTGCCTATGCGACGGCCGGGTCAGTTCTAATGTGTGCGGCATCTTCGACGGAACTTTGATGTCACAGCAGAGGCTGGTCTCAAAGCCTGGTGTACGGGCCTTTTTGGGGCGGTTTTCGGGGATCTTTGGGAAAACCGTGCGACGAATCCCCACCAAAAGTCATAGCATAGTCATTTCGTCTATCGAGCCGCACAAAACGGTGTAACATACGTGAGGGTCGTCGCAAAGCTGCGGGGTGAGAAACGCTGCAAAGTTTTAGGCGGAAGAATGATAAATGGATTGCGCAATGGATTTCTGGGGAGAAGAGTAATAAGTGCGCCTAGGCACACTTAATTATAAAGAAATAAACTCAATGATGCGACAGTCCTCAATTTATAAACCATGTTATCAATGGCAAGTTGCTAGCAGGATGAGCAATAACACACATTCGAACATACAGATATTAAATAATACGGCCTCGTCGCATGTTCCTTTATGTATTTTTTATATTGCTCATCATTACCGTGACCTCTAAATAATCGCCCGATTCACTGCCGCAAATATTTCACCCTACTCTCAAATGCACCACACACACACACACACACACACACACACACACACACACACACACACACACACTCGCTCGCTCAAAACTTGTCTCATGTCACCTTGACAACACTTGGGCTCACTGCACTTGAGAGGTCTGTTTTTAATCGTGTATTCCTCTTATTGCATTCACGCACACCCACATCTGCTCTACTCAAGACTCAAGATCATGACACACACGACCCTCACCCGTGCACACGCCCGCGCAACGATTTATCCAGCAATCTACGTTAATTACAACATCATCCGCAACACTAGCAGCGATTATTCTTTTACTCTTTCACTGACGAATAAATCCATTATCTCCTCGGCCTTCACGGCTCGTTACAGACTTCACACGTCCACACAGCTCCGTCCCTGACAGTGGAAATGTTTAGGATCATGTCAGAGTGCCATCTTTAGTCAGCGTGGTATTGTGATGAAGCGTTAAACACTGAGGCGCTCCGGAGACGTGGAACATCTGGATTGAGGTATGCTCGATGACAGGTTTGTTTCTGGAGATCTCACTAACAGTCAGTCTGAAGGCCAATTTTCTGACTCATGCACGTGCCTAGAACATTCGAACTCGAATTTCAACACTTCTCTCTGTACCGAGGAGGGGGGAAAAAAAACTGAACCACGATACTGAATTACATGGCTGAATTCAAATGTATTTGCATTGCGACTCAGAGAGGGGGTTTATGGGTAGGCACGGCACTCTGTTGCATTCAACTGTATTATCTGAGAACCTACAGTAAATAGGCATTGTGTGTATCTTTGGTACTGTGTGTCAACCTCGCTTGATGAGGATTGTGAAGAGTGTATGTGGGAATGTTGTGACCCTTCTCCTGTGGATTTTATCACCAGGTTTGGATTAAAACTGCTTTTAACCCATGCTCATCCATTTATTCTTTCATCTGCTATTTCATTTATCCTGTACAGGGTGTCGCAGGGGCCTGGAGCCAAGGTACACACCCTGGACAGGGTGGCAATCCATCGCAGGGCACACACACACACGGTGGTCAACTTGGAAACGCCAATTAGCCTCTATTAGCATATCTTTGGACTGGGACGAAACCGGAGTACCTGTAGAAAACCCACATGCAAAGAGAACGCACACAGACCCAAGGCAGGAATCGAACCCTTGGTGCTGGAGGTGCGAGGCCGCAGTGCTAACCACTTCACGTCCGTGCCGTCCAATGAAAAAGTGTGAAAACTTTCTGTCTCACGAGCTAGAGAACATCTTTGGTGTGACAGGAAAACAGAGGAAAAATGCTAAAAGGAAAAAACAACAATCAGTTTATTTGTGTGGTAACTTTGGAATTTTGCTCAGGATCAATAAAGTATCTATCTATCTATCTATCTATCTATCTGTCTAACTGTCTAACTGTCTGACTGTCTGTTTATCTGTCTTTCTCAGGCTGGTGTATTTTAATAAAAAATGTCTCCTCTATAATTAAACCCACATCAGACTGCTTTAAATTTACCACATTTTACGACCGAGCAGATCATTTTTATCTCCACAGTGTTTTTCATGACAATGCTTCTTCATCTCATATGATGGCATTACTCCATATTTGATTTATTTTCAGAAAAAAACAAAAATCCTGTTAATGGTATATGTGAACAGAACGTACAGGCTTTTACTGCTACACCGACTTTAGCCTTCATTGTTAAGGCTAATTTAATCAGCTTTTAGGATTAGTTTTTTTATTATTTTTTTAAAAACAACTCACAGTAAAGCCACGTAAATAAACCACAGCATCTAAAATAAAACAAATTAAATAAATCTATTTATTTTAATAAAAAGGATTACACAAGTCTCTTTTTTTTTCTATCCGTCCCTTCTCAAAGCTGACAACTTCCACAATTACTTATTATTCTGACAGATAAACACACAACTCCCTTTCATTTTGTGATGAAACAATATGCAAGTGATATTGTACACTAGCATACGCACACATCAGACGAAATCTGAACCTGTGCAACCACACACACACACGTATTAACAATTATAAACAAAAACTATTGTATATACTGCTCAGTTCTTTTTGGCCAAAACATGGTATTGGTGCTAAAAATGTCTCACCTGGGTGAAATAGTGAATTTTCAGATAGGATCATATAACACAATTTTTCACAATACTTAATAATATATAACGATCCATGTTTGTTTGTTTTTTTTGTAAATATCCATAGACATTTATATTTTCACCAGATAAAAAGAAACACATTTGCTAAATACAATTCCGTGCCCTTTTATGTCCGCAGTGTCCGTTAATTTTTTGAATTTAAATTTTTCAACGATCTTAACTGTCATTCAGATAAAACTTGGACAGTTTCTATTTGACACGAAAAGACATTAACCTGAATTATTCTAAACAGCAAAATTGTCAAGATATTGCAGCATAAATTTGACTTACAATTGCAGACACTACAGACGTTTTTCTTTTTAAGCTTTTACCACAAACCAATTTAAGCAACAATTTTACAGGTCATATGTTTCTAGAAGCTTACACCAATTTTAGTACCAATACTCAAAGAGATATGAATTATTAGCTATTTTATTATATTTAATTTTTGGGGCACATATAAAATCGTCTCTCCAAAACGGCTGAACTTAGCAACTTTAAATTTTTAAGAAAGCAAAATTGGTCACTTCCATGTTGCATAAACTTCAGTAGCTTAAGTAGCTTCTTAGGCACAAACATTTTCTGTATTATATGTATAATTTTTTTTAAAAATTATAAAATCAGCACCAATACTGTACTGTGTTTTGGCCAAATATCAAATCGGGATATTTATAAAATCATGATATTTTAATCAAATCGTCACCTAGGTATCGCGATAAATAATCGTATCTGGTGGTGATCGGTGATTTCTATCCCTAATGAACACATTGGTATAAAGAATAAGATGTTTGAGAGGAAGCAGTGTATTAATTTCTACTTTTCTTCAGAGTTGAGTCTATTATGAAGAGAAGACCTTTATGAAGAGAAGACCTTCTTCTGTTCGTGACAGACTAAACCTGGTGACACAGGATACAGCCCTGATTAGGGAGGAATGACAAATAAAGCTGGTAGGGATTAACTGAGCAGGACTCAAGTGTCCTGTCTGACTGCAGTAGTCATTTGTTTTATATCTAAACACTTTTTTCTAAACATTTAGATGTTGTTTACATGCCTGTGATTCACTCTTAGTGAGTTACACTACAGGTGTCCTGTAACAGCTAAAAGCTCCTATGTTGTTGTTCTTGTTGTTTTTTTACATACAGGATAAACTTGGTGATATGCTAAGATACTGTATATCCATATAAACAAACACTAGCATGCTAACAGCATTCCTTGTGAAGCACGCTAATCTTGCTAACTAACTAGCTAATCGCCTCTCTTTTGCTGGAACAGTCAGGCTATAAAATAAACATCCAAAACAATATCTCTATAAGTATTTACCAGTTTCTTCAGCAATCCGTGTGTGTTTCCTTGTTGTACGTAGATGAAAAGTCACACAGAGCTAATCAGACTGCTAGCTTGGATTATTTTGAAACGCGTCTCCGACAAAGCTCTCTCTCTCTCTGTCTCTCTCTCAAAACAGCTAACAAAAAGCACATTAATCTCAATTCTAACTAAACTAAGCTGAGAGTTTTCATTACCACATCCTGAACACTGTCCGTGTGAGCCGCCTCACTTTAGCTGCGTTTATCACTAAACTGAGAAAAGTGCACGAGAGAGAGAGTTATTTATAAAGCTCCCACGCGCTGCCTCCTGTTGTAACGGTATCATAGCGACGCCTTGCCATGGCAACCAAAGTGCTTAGGTGCACACGCACGCGCCCTCCGTTCCAACCGGACAGCAATTACTCAGTACTCTGTCTATTGATATAAGTACTCTGTCTATTGATATCATAATCCAATCCAAATGATAACAATTCCTATAAAGTGCTGTGAAAAAGCATTTCCTATTTTTTTTTGCATATTTATCACAATTTAATAAAAAAATATATATATTACACAAAAATAACTGAGCAGTTTTTAAATGATGATTTCATTTAAGAAAAAGCTGCCTGTCTATATGAAAATAAATAAATAAATTACACCCCCCCCCCCCTGCTAAATCATGAATGTTGGCTTTGTATGTTTACGTGCATGTACAGGAGTGTACACAAAAAATGAAGAATTTGTGTAAAGCTACACAACAGTGTGTGTGGTTTCAGAATAGAAATGTACAATAGTGGTGCAGGTACAACTACACAGACAGGAGAAAAAAATCTTAGTCTGGGAGACTGAAAATGTCATTATTTTGTCGGTATTTCTAAGAAGGTGGACAGCTTTTTTTTTCCGGAAAGCTGAGTTCAACTTCACTTGCCCACACGCCCACATCCGAATACTATCAGACCTGTTGAGTCAAGAAATCACTTATATAGAACGTGTCTTAGAAAGTGAAGCATGCTGAAAGATCTCAAAAAGATCATGCTGTGATCTAAGGAAATTAAAGAACAGATGAGAAAGGAAAGGGTTATCAAGCCATTCCTAATGTTCCATGACTCCAGTAAACCACAGTGACAGTCATTATTCACAAATGGAAAAAACTTGGAAAAGTGGTGAACCTTCCCAGGAGTGGCCACCCTACCGAAATTACTCCAAGAACACAACAATGACTCATCCAGGAGCTTGTAAAAGAACCCAGAACACCATCAAAAGAACTGAAGGCCTCACATGCTTTAGCAAGTCAAGGTCACTGTTTATGATTCAACAATAAGTTGAAGAGACTGGGCAAAAATGGCATCCATGGGAGTGTTCCAAGGTGTAAGCCACTGCTGACCAAAAAGAACGCAAAGGCTTGTCACAGATTTGTAAAAAAAGAAAAAAAAAAAAAACATTATTATTCCTGAAGACTTTTACATCTGGCGTAAAACTAACATCGTTTCATAAACATCATACCAACAGTAAAACATGGTGGTGGTAGTATGATGGTCTGGGACTGCTTTGCAGCTTCAGGATCTGGATGATTTGCCACAATTGCTTTCCCATTTTAATGAATGAAATAATTGGTTAAAAACAACAATTTGTATTTACTCAGATTATCTTTGTGTATTATTAAAATTTGTTTGATGATCTCAATCATTTAAGTGTGACAAATATGCAAAAATATGCAACAGAATGCAAAAAATAATAACAGGAATGAAGCAAAAAACTTTTTCACAGCACTGTATATAGGCAGCATTAGTAACATTGTTTTACAATGTGGAAATGGAAATGTGTGTATGCAACCAATAATTTTTTTCATTTATTTATTTATTTACTGGTTTTTAGCACACCTTTTTTGGACACACCTTCTACTGGTCTTTCCTGAGATGCACCTATCTAGATAGATAGATAGATAGATAGAGTACTTTATTAATCCCAGAGGGAAATTGTATTAAAAAATGTTATTGTGTTTATATAGATATGTAATGTATTATTCGTTAATAATATGTAATGTATATAAAAACGAAACTAAACAAAGTGAAAAAAAAAATTTGTTACTCCAAAATACATTTCCCAGCATGCTTCTGGAGAGACTCTGGTCATTTGGGGCAGTGAGTGAGTGGTGTGTGTATGTGTGTGTACTGTATGTGGGTGTGTGTGAGGAGTGCCGTGTTTGTATGGTACGAAAATATCGGAGGCGCGCGTGCGCGTCTTTTGAAAGCAGCCTGCCCTGTCTCGCGACTGCAGACTTCTGCGCTCGAGATACTGTACACCTTCAGAGCGCGAGTCCGAGTGCACGTGAGCGCGCAGAGCCGGGGCATCAGTATGGTTATCAGGGTGTACATCGCCTCCTCGTCCGGCTCTCTGGCGGTGAGTAACGCGTTTATTACACGTTCCCTACACTGAAAGCAGATGTGTGTAGTTCGTATGTGCTGCGTTATTTACATCTGTCATATCTTATTTAACTACAGGATGTCAACAAAGTCTCCATCCATAAGTACAATTAATGATAAAAATGTACAAAAGTTGTTTCTGCTGCTTATAATGAGCTTTTATTAACACAGCTGGTATAGTGCATGAAATTGTTTAATTATTAACCCATATGCATGGAGAGTTTCGGGACATCCAGTACAAGAATGATTTCAATATTTTCATAAATTGCATCATTATACACTTTAAAGTCATGCATAGAACATCAAAGTCAAAGATATAGAATACTGTAACCATTCATGGATGTACCGCTATAAGTACTTCTTTAACACTTGTTTAAATATTAACATTTTACAAATTCATCATATTAAACAGTATTAAGCAATCATTTAAGTCTGACAAATATGCAAGAAAAAAATTGGAAGGGAGCAAATACTTTTTCACAGAACTATAAGATCTTTAACACTCATTTAGATATTAACATTAACATTTACAGTTTAGTTCTATTAAGCAGTATTAAGCAATCATTTAAGTGTGACAAATATGCAAGACCAAAACAGGAAGGGGGCAAATACTTTTTTACAGCGCAGATCTTCTTTAACACTCATTTAGATAATAATATTTACATTTTAATCATATTAAACAGTTTTAAGCAATCATTTAACGCAAGAAAAAATTGGGAAGGGGGCAAATACTTTTTCACAGCACTGTATAAGATCTTTTTTGATACTCATTTAGATGCTACAGTTTAATCATATTAAGTGGAAACTGTGTGCAAAATTTTGCCATTTTCATTTTTGTCACTAAATTGCTGTAAAATGTTTACTGTATACACACTATAATAAAAAAAATGATAAAGTTTAAAAAGGTACTAAACTTGGGCTCCTTGGGGTCGTACTTTTATCTTCACATACACACCTTTTGCAGGTTTATATGTAGGCTTTGTATGTTTACGTGTAAGTACGGGAGTGTACACTAAAAACAAATCATTTGTGTAAAGGTACACAACGTTGTGAATGTTTCCAGAATGAAAAGGTACAATAGTGGTGCAGGTACAACTACACAGACAGGGAAAAAAATCTTACTCTGGGTGTGTACACTGAAAATCAGACATTATTTTGTAAGTATTTCTAAGAAGACGGATATTATTAATGGACTGTAAAGGGTTAAGTGTGCACAGGTGTGCAAACACTCCTAACAACTGTCTCGAATGCCTTTTGTTGTGCTCCAGTGACCTGTGCTCATGATTATGATGTCGTGTTCCTCTACAGTGCAGGTCGTTGTATAACCCGAGACACTAATCTCGGTCTGTAGGAGTTTTAAAAGTCGTCTCCCTCGGGGTGGATCATGAGTAAAGTGCAGGAGTGTGGGCGGCCAGAGTGCATGTTTACCTACCCAACTAGTCAGTTGCTAGAATTTAATGAAACACACACACACACACACACACGCACTTTAGACACATGTCTGATTCCTAATCCGCTCCTCTCTAGGATATTGTAGATCACATTTGATTTCAATGATGATCAGATGATAGAGCATCAGACGTTAGCATGTTGCATCCTGCAGAAACTGAGGATTATTTTATTGCGTAAGCGTCATGGTCGTGCAGAGGTCGTGCTCTTTATCAGATTGTGTGGTGCTGCATTAGGTAATGGTACAAATGAGTAACGCACCCTTTTCCTTCTTCTCTATATTTCTACAAAACTCCGACTTGTTTAAACGAGGTGCTATTTTTAGATCTCTATTTCTCTGTCTCACAAACAGAAACACAATGACTCCATGATGGACGAACAGATGACTAAAGACAACGCACTATATCATAAACACACACACACACACACACACACACACACACACACACACACACACACACACACATATACACACACATACACACACACACTAATTTAATTACTATGGAGCAGATATTTGGAGATCAGACAAGTGTTTATGGTTTTGCCTTTATTTAACACACATGTGTGTGTGTGTGTGTGTGTGTGAGAGAGAGAGAGAGTGTGTGGTCCTATAGCACCGGACACATGTGTTGGGTATGTTTTTGTGGGATGGGTGTGTGGATAAGAGGCCTGAGAAGAGGCAGCTGTATTGAGTGAGACAGACATACAGCAAGAGAGAGAGAGAGAGAGAGAGAGAGAGAGGCATGAGACAGCGAAAGAGAGAGATAAACAAATTATAAAACAGATTATAATCATGTTTCTGTAAATATTTTGAATTCATCTCCGTCCATGATGCTTTTTCTCTCTGCTTTCTTTTTGTGGTCTTTCCCTTTGTCTCACTTTCTCTTGTTCTCTCTCTCTCTCTCTCTCTCTCTCTCTTTTTCCACTTCGTTCCCTAAAACAGGGATGTGCATGCAATCAGCATGGAGACAGGAAAGAGACAGAGTCCATCTGTCCTCCAAACACACACACACGCGCACACACACACACACACACACACGTATACACACAGAGCACAAATACATCACACTACTCCCTAGTCGATACACACATATGATAAACTGGAATCCTGTCAAACATCCCTGGTCCCAAAGACACACCCCTGCATGTGTGTGTGTGTGTGCATGTGTGTGTTTGTGAGAAAATATTTCCCTACAATAGAGAGGCTCTGAACAAAAGCTTTGTTTATACAGCTGATCTAGGAACAATGCTGCATTAATCCCAAGTGCATCATCGCATAAAATGTGCTGAACTTGACCAAAGAAATCATTTATTCATTTAAAAAAAATTAAATGTCATAACGTGACAGGAGCGTAATTAGGCCAGGAGTAAAGCATATCGGTGCTCTTTATGTCCTTACTGAGCACATATGCATGTATGTATATGCATAAGTGTGTGTGTGTTATTGCACATGGCCACATACTCCACATTAAACCTTCACCTGATTGTGCAACACAAATTTAATGTAGAGTGTCGATAAATAAATGTAAAGGTGTCCTAGTGTAGCCATTTCTTTAAAAACAGGTGTCTGAAACACGGTGTGTTATATATTATATCCCTCAGCTTGTCTTTCATTCAGTTTGCCAATGCTAACTATTTATTAAAGAACCTTATGTTGAATGTGAAACATGCACAAAACATGCATCACTTACATTTTGCTTACATTTTGACTTAAAACTCACAGCTCAGAATTTCCGACCTTTGGCCAGGGGGGAAAAAACAAATGCCAAAAAGGCTCATAGTATCAATAGTAAACTTTAAATGTGTTGTACTAAATATAAATGTTTGCTTGAGATCAATCAGCATGCAGACACACACCAGAAGGCGTCCAAATCAAGCCGGGACTTGTAATGAAATCAATCATAAATGAATGCACACAGTAGAACATTTGAATGGTGCATATGTGAGTAACTGTCACCGACTTCTGGAAGAGACGCATCTGTCTGTGGGAACTGTACACACAATCATTCACCAACACCACTTGCACGTCACAGGAACTCGGCTGGGATTTATTACCGCATCCATCATATAGTCGTAACCTGGCTGCAAGCCATCTGCAGGCCGATCATGAGGAAACTTTCCACTTTCCAAGCACACGTGAAACAGTAAGATAAGTACATTAGTGTAGCAGGGGATTATATAGAGAAATAATGGGATTTTTACTCTGATAACTGTGTTCTACTATTCTGCACAATCAAAAGTCCCGGTTTGACTTGAACACCATTGAATCTACAGTCAGGTAAAAAAAAAAAAGTTAAAAAAAACTACACTGTATCAACAATTATACAGGATTTTAAAAGTTAACCAGCTTATGATATTACACATCCCTGTATAAGTTGTTATCATGCTTTACGGATGGATACTAATTCATCACGAGAGCGAGAGTGAAATAGATGTTTTGCTCACAGATTTGTATTCACAGTGTGTGTTCTCAATTCACACCCACTAATAGGCTTCAGAATCAGAAAAAAGTTGTTACTCACGGATGAAAAAATGAATGAACATAGTGGAATAGAGATAATAGTTTCATATTGGTAATAATAATAATGATGATAATGATAATAATAATATTTATGCAATGTTATTTACACGTTATATACTGTAGCTCTTCATGGCTCATACACAGGTTTCCCAATAAGTTCAAATCTGCAATTTCGCAATATTCTTCAAAAGCATCGAACTGAATTTTAGAACTTTGATCTCCCTACATGGTTGTATACACATAAAACATCTAATCAATAAAGAGTGTGTGTGTGTGTGTGTGTGTATCTGCTAGACGATGGAGTCAGCATTTTATTAATGTGTCTTTGTGCATCTGTGTCTAGTCCAGCTGCATCCTGCCCATTTCCCTCAGTCAAACCCCTGGTGAGGATCAATACCCTCTTCCTGCTTCTCACTAATGGCAACCACAGAAATCTCGCTGTGATCATTAGGCATGGGCGTGTAGTTAACAAAGTCATCCTTCACACACAAAGCAGTATGTGGTTTCATATTAACCCTAGACCAGACCCCAAACCAGCTGCTTGCGGGCCAAAAAAATCCACCGCTTTGGTAATTACATGACGGTAATTAAGAAATAATTGAATTAGCGATAAAACTGTAACTCATGCCTCATACTTGGATTGCATTTGATTACTGGGATTATGCAGTATTTGCTATTTACGGAATAAAACACGAGAGCGAGATCTGTTACAGGAAGAGGATTAACACGCCTCAACAATTTGCAAACACTTATTTGCATTTCTTGTATAGAAGAGTGACATCATGCTTTTTTCCAAATACACTAATGTTGTCTGTTCTCCTCAGTGCTGTAGTGAAGTGGGTGTGCTGTAAATTTAACCCCCCAAATTTTTTAAAATAACAACCCTTGTTATAAAGCGTGACAGTCAGGGTGTGGGCGCTGGGTTGTGTGTACCTGGGCTGCTGCGCTGTGAGGTCGTTTCTCCTGAAACAAATTTTCCTATGGATAAATTGCTTTATCTTTCCTGTTGATTTGAACCTTTAATTTTTCTGAAAGAGGCTGAATTTTGTTGTGTCTAACAATGGACCACCAGACAGGTTGCGGCAAATGACCCCCGCCCCAAAATTGGCAAAACAAAGGCATGTCCCGTCCTACTTTACCTCTAATTAGCTTAATGTTCTTGCCCTAACCAATCATCACTTTTACACAATTAATGTACAACAAAGGCAAAAGAAAATCGGCAAATCAGTTTGGATATAGAAGTGGGTATAAACATGTATGCTGAAAAACACGTGCTTATATATATACTGTATATGCAGATAGTATATATATATGCGACTGTTTTGCAAGACGAGCAAAAATGTGTAATAAATTTTGAGAGATTATTAAACTGCATAATCTGTTTTCTCTAACCAGTTTGTCATTCATCACTTTATTCCAACTTTAAATATAAGTAAATCTGTGTATTTTTAAATTAATCATGATTATGACTTAATCACAAGTCATA
>JAQMYL010000015.1:5406667-5422242 GCA_030014365.1 Clarias pachynema | reverse complement strand
CAAGGTTTCTTCCTATTACCATCTCAGGGAGTTTTTCCTTGCCACTGTCGCCCTCGGCTTGCTCACCAGGGACAATCACATGATTCATACACATACACATTCCATACAAACTTAAATAATTCTTTTGATTGTGTAAAGCTGCTTTATAAATAAAATTGAATTGAATTAAGGTGTCCTTCAGCAGCATGGTGTCTTAGTGGTTACTGTTGCCTTGCACTTACAGGGTCCCCGGCATCTGTGTGCATGGAAAGGTCCTACCACGTTAGTAAAAAAAAAAAAGAAGAAAAAAAAGGGAATAAATACAGTGTAGATGGATGTAAAATTGGGAATTAAAAAAAGGGAAATACAGTCACCATGGTCTCTGGTTGTACTACAGAGGTTCCTAGATGGATGGATGTACACAGGATAAGCTCGCATGGAAAATTAATAAATTAAAAATGTTTAGTGTTTAGGACCAGAGTAAACTATTGTAACTTCTTAAGTGACTAGATGTCTTATTTTGTGCTTCCCCACCCCAAACATTTCTGTTTATATTATTCATGTGTAATGTCTTTCAGAGTAAAAGAAAGAAAAAAAGTTCATCACTGTGAGGAGGAACAGCGTAGAGCGCCGCCTAGTGCTGAAAGCTTACAATTACAATTAAAATAATAAAAGCCTATTTTTAAAAACCTAATCTAATCCAGATTAGGGAGCCAAAAATCCAGAAATACAAACTAAAAGCAAATATATAGGAATAATCTATATTTTTACAGAAATATTTCTCATACCGAGAGAACATTACAGTCAGGCACTTCTGCAGGATACCTTCAGGTCCTTTTACCGTTAAAACAATGTGGTCGCGTGTGTGACGTCCTCTTTTCCCCGCCGTCAGAGGGACATTTGGGTGAGTTCCTCTGTTCTCTGAGACAATCTGTTGTAAATAACCAACATCCTTTAATCAAACTGCTTCAAAGTGTATCACAGGGATTAAATACTGACATCGCTATGTTTGTGTGTGTTCATTTTAGAATTTTAAGTCCAACATCCATCGCAAGTCTACAATGGCCGAGGAAGGGTAAGCGTGACTCCAGCCCTACCGGCGCTCGCGCCATCAAACCACTATCGAGTACAGGGTGTTAGAAAGCGCTCGCGCTTCTGCTCGTGCGCTTCCTGTCTGTTTTAATGTGTATGTGTTTTATGTAGTCACGTGTAGAGTTATTAAATAAGCGCATAGTAGAAATAGAATGAATAAAGACTGAGTGGAGTTAGCTGGTTCACTTGCTCTGTAAGTGCCACCTGATTATTGTGGGAAGATAACTAACTACTAGTTTACTCCAGTTAACTAGAAAGATTTCACAAGGAATCCTGTTTATCTATTTATTTATTTTTTAAATATATCTTTAACTATTAAAATATTTTCTGAGAGACTTTTATAAAGGTATACTGATTAATTGAAAGGTTTAGGGTTAATGTTTTTTGAACAAAAGCTTCACAATAAATGAACAGAGCTTGAAACAAGTTTGTAGATCATTTAAAATGTTTTTTTTTATTTTTTTTTTTAGAATTGCAATTTAATCATGTACAAATTGTGCATTTTAAAATTTAGTGAAATGTGACTAAATGCGTTTGCATTGATGCTGTTATTCCTCTAATATTGAGAATTATAGCCCCATCATTATAAAACTGCATCATGGGAACAGTCTAACCCGATTCGGTCCGATTGGCCAGTTTCCTCTACTGTAGCTCAGTGGTTAAGGCATTGGACTGCTGACTGGAAGGACCCAGGTTCAAACTCGCCCTTGAGCAAGTCCTTTAACCTTCACCTGCTCAGATGTTTAACTATATATAATCCAAGTTGCTCTGGTTCAGGGTGTAGCTTGATCTTTTTTTTTTTTTTTAAATAATTCTATGCTGTCCACTTTTCCTAGCAGCAGTCAATCATGATTTTAAACCAGTCTCTCTTTAATAACCAAGTTCACAATATCAAAGCTGTCTTTGCTTAACATGAAAATATGTCACAAATTAGAGATGGTGGAGGGGGGGTGATTGATTCAGTGACTTATTGGTTAGTTTGTGTGGTGATGCATGTAGAAGCTCAGAATTTCATCTTTTTAATAGATCTATGGTGAGTTCATTCAGTCCTTGGCTGCTGTGATGACTTTCTTGGTCTTTAGTCGGATACCCCTTCACTCTCTTCATGAGTGAGACTTTCAGTCTGAGCGCCGCTGGACAGCCTTACTGTAAATGCACAGCGCTGTTGCTTTCACCTTGTAATTTTTCCCTGTCCTGTTTGTGCACAGCATTGCTGCTGGAGGTGTGATGGATGTGAACACCGCCCTGCCCGAGGTGCTCAAGACCGCACTCATCCACGACGGACTTGCCCGTGGAATCCGGGAGGCTGCCAAGGCTTTGGATAAGTAAGAACCCTCGGTGTCATGTTCGTCACATGTAGTCAAACTGCATCAATGATGAAAATTTGGCTCCCTCTACTGAAGTCTCTTGAGGATAACTGCCACTTGTTACCCAATTTCTTTCTGAGGTGCTGATGATTAGGGTTTAGTGGAAAGGTCAGAGTTTAGAAGTTTCTCATTGTATTTTGTTCTCCCCCACCAGACGCCAGGCTCATCTGTGTGTCCTTGCTGCCAACTGCGACGAGCCCATGTACGTCAAGCTGGTGGAGGCCCTGTGCGCCGAGCATCAGATCAACCTCATCAAGGTATGACTGCCGAGCTATGTATCCCCAAACAGGGGGTGGTTAGTGTGTCGGTGATGACAACTTGGCTCCCTCTACTGAATTCAGTGAGGAAATCGCCATTGTTACCCAATTGTTTCTGAGACACACTGATGTGGCGTGTAGATGGAGGTGAAAATTCAAGAGCTGATGCTTCAGCTGGGCTGCAAAAGTTCTGTATTGTATCTTGTACTTGTCTCTTACCTGTGTGTTAGTCTTAAAGAGCATGCGCGTTAATTTTAGCTGTACTTTGGTGTGTCCTAGGGATAATGTAGTGGGAATGGCCCAAAAAAAATGCAGTAGGCAGCAGTGTGATTTATTGAATTACAGTATTGGATTCCAGAGATTCTTTAAGGCTTCTCCTGAGGATCTGTCTTTCCTTCCTGCTACTGTGTAATTGCTAATTATTAGGGATGAAAACCTCACACTTGTGTAGTATTTCTCCTCCTAAGTCAATGATTTGATATTTTGTAATACTCGTAAATTATTTGATTTGGGGTATTTTCACATTAGGATGCTGCGATGGTTTCTGAGAACACTTGACCCCAAAATCTGGTTAATTTTGATCAGTGAGAATTTAATCATTCCGCGCTTGAGAACCATGCCCGAGTCCACTTGAAGAGGTGGTCGAATCCGATATTAAAGCCAGTCGTACCCGAGCACGGAAATGGCTGTTTAGACGCAATGTCGACGCCGACGGTCTCAATTTTCTGACCTACACACCCATAGCAGAGAAAGTAGTAAGCGAGAGCGTTGCTCCTGAGCCAAGTAGGTGAATACTGCCACTTGATGTATCTCAGTGCGTAAATACCCAAGAACGGAAAACTGTTAAAGTTGGCTGAAGGGGGAGTGTTTGATTCAGTTATGTATACACAGTATATCGTGAGTCTTGCGTGGCAGTTTGCATATAGGCACACTGACCCAGAAACTGATTAAAAATTTTAATTTTTTTATTTTTGCATGTGCAGTTCCTTTATAATACTAGAGGTGCTGTCTTCTAAATCTTTTACATGTTGGCAGGCAGGGGCCCAAGTGTTTGGAGTAGAAAATCCTTTCCGCTCCGATTAGACCTTTTTGTTAGATGCTGATTGACTTAAATTTAGCTCTTCAGATTATCAGTCTTAAATAAATGAATGCAGTTTACTTGCAGGAAAACTAAAGCGTGCGTAGAATTTCTTTCTGAAACATGCACTCACATTGCCCCTCTGTTTTGTCCCTACAGGTAGACGACAACAAGAAGCTTGGTGAGTGGGTTGGTCTGTGCAAGATCGACAGAGAGGGCAAACCCCGCAAGGTGGTGGGCTGCAGCTGTGTGGTCGTTAAGGTGAGGGGAAACTATTTAGCTGAACTCCTTTTATTTGTGAATTCAAACTGGTGAGCCTTATCTAAAAAGGCTGCTGAGGTGCGAGACGTGACTGCTGGTGGCTTTAGGGCCAGTTTGCATTAGCCAGAACGAGTCCAGACCCTGGCTTTCCGTGCCATGTGTCTGTTTTATGTTTTCTTACTGGCGAGAGAGAACGAGCCTGGATCACGAGCCTCAAGATCCATACCTGGTCTATGAGGCCCCCAGAAGGGCAACAAGCTGCTTTTACATAGCGGTTGTAGTCTGTTAATGCATAACTCTGCATATGTAAAGGTTACAGCACTTTCTATGTATAGAAGATTTCAAGAATTTTTCTTTTCCTGGTGGAATCAGAATTGCACCCAGTCAAATGCTCTAGTTTTTAATTGACAGATTTGTTAAATGCTAGTCCTTTCGTTCATATGAAAGACTAATTAGAGCTGTGCAATTTAATCCATCTGTTGGTCAGTTTTTGCTTCAGAATAATTGTTATAATTCAGGTAAACATGGAAATGTGAAATTATTTAAAATCAGTTCCTTAACTATACAGCTTTCTCTAAAAACAAACGACTTTGCATTTTTGCCAGATTATTTAATTTTTTTTGGTGGGTGGTTGGTGCATTACTGCCACCTAGTGGACTGGAATGTGAGGCAGTAGATTCACCATGCATGAAATACTAGTGGTATCGAATTGAAAATCTCAAATCATATCAAATAAATCACTCTACTGCTAATCACATCATGGCTTATTATATAATGAAGTTCAGATGTTGAAGCTAAGTTCATGAAGTGGACTTGATTGTATTTGTATTTGAAATGTATGGCTTATATTCAAACAAAGCTTTAATTTTCTTCTGCAGGACTACGGCAAAGAGTCTCAGGCCAAGGATGTCATCGAAGAGTACTTCAAGTCCAAGAAATGAACTAAATAAAAGCCTTTTGAAAACATTTCATTTGAAGTCTCTTGATTTGATATTTCTGTCAACTTTAATAGAAACTAATCTATATACTTGTAGATAATCTGCATTTATAACTTATGTAAAATGTACAGATGTGTTTTACAAGGTACTATGACAGCTGCTTAATGCTGCACCAGGTCTTTTATCCGTGGCTTGCTGTGGCAAGTGTAGCTGCTTGAACCATGTATGTCCAGAAGTTCCTCCTGTCAATCTACAAGTTTTGTCCTCGGGAGTCACTCTTGTACAAAGCTTAAGCCTACTTAACTATATAAAGCACAGGTTGTGTACAAGTTGGATGTATAGTAGCTGGGCCCACTGTAATTTCACATGTCTTGTTTCTCTTATCAGTTTTACAAATGGAAACATCTCAGAAAAGCATCTGGTGATTTGTTTCTTATTATATTCAGATGAGTGCACTAATGGTCCAGGCAGTATGTATGATACAGTAAAGCAAATTTGTGGAAGCATACTGGGATGAGCTTGCCAAGTGCTATACTCGTAGTGCTCTCCAGGGACCAGCAGCTGAGTAAAACCCCAAACTGGACAGAATAATCCACATTGTTTGGAGGTCAATAAATGTAATGTGTGAAGGCCAAAGATTTGGGCAAAATGTTATTCAGGGTATAGTTGATTGTATAGTTGGTATAGTTATTAATCCAAGTGCTCAATATGAGATTTTAGAGTTGAACTGATCTAGTCATTACAATTTTGCTCTTGTCTTAGTCACTAATCCTTATGCTTGCCCATTTGTTCCTGTTTCTAACAAAGTTTGAGGCCTGAAAGTTCACTTGCTGCCTAACATACTGCCTAGCATAACCCACCCCTTTACAGGTGCCACAGGATTTATGTAATTAATGTATGTCCTGTCACATTTAAATGGTTTTAATGTTGTGGCTGATCAGTGTAAAATACACCACTAATGTAATCATGTTTTTACATTATATAGGAACAGTAAGTGGATGTGTTTTAATGGTTTGGTTAATGTTAGCAAGAATTCCCCAAGTTAGCTAGCTGCCTGAGGTAATGATGAGGTAGCTACATGAAACTAGCATGCGCTATTTAAAGGTTATTATGTAATGTTCCTATTGGCTGCTTTGTCCACATTTTATATATATATTTATAAGTACTTATTTTCCAAAATCATTTTCTTTTGTACACAAGCAAGTCCTACAGTGTTTCAGTTTTATTCCTGACGATAAAACCTTTAATTGTCCCGCTGAGATCTTGCTCAGCAATTTTATTTTTCACGTCAATGTTGCAAAATGAACAGAAAACGAATGTGGAGTGTTCAATCTTTCATTTTCAGTCTTTGTTGTTCATCTACATATATTTTCAAAAATGAAAAAAAAAAAAAAAAAACCCACACAAAACAGTTCATAAGGCACGACAAATTATACACATACTTCTTTGCCAAAAACTTACAAAAAGACCAAATGAAAAAAAAAATAATGCACAGACTTTAATGTTAAATGGAGTTCCTGTAAAATAATTTACATGAGTTATTAATTCATCTAGGCTAGTTTGTACAGATCTACTGGTTTATAGCGGAGGAAGAACTGCATTATGGGTTCGAAGCTCCTTAGAATAGAGAGGAGGATGAACGTTAGGTAGAAGCAGTTTTGTTTGTCTCAGAGAAATGAAGCTCCCACCGAGATGCAGCGTGTGTGTATATAATGTAAGACCATTTGTGAGTGCTTGACGAGCCCGTTTTGAGCGTTAAAATCCCCCTCTTGCCCCTTTCCCCAAACACACCGAGTCTTTTTAAGACAGTGCAGAGTTATCTCAGAAGCCAGAGAAATCATAATTAAAAAGACAGAGGACACAAAACCGACATAAAAGGAGACTGCAGTGTAATGTTGTTTTTAAATAGTTGTACAAAAAAGAGGCCTATGATACATCTGTCGAGTGTTACAGGTACTCGAATTCCAGTGCTTGGTGGAGGGCGAGCAGGTCCGAGTGGCTGGATATTCGCCAGAACGGCATGTTGTGCTGCGAGGAGAGAGAGAGAGAGATGTCGGTTAAACTAAAAAGAGGGAGAAGAAAAAAAAACACTAGAAATGATAAATACATCTACAGACAGGTGATGAATTAAAGGAAGAAAACTATATAAATAATATTTACATAAGGTGGTGATCCAAAACAGGACACCAGTCCCCTGAAATTGTTGAACACTTACAAATCTTTCTTGGTTGTTCATTTGGATCAAAATCTGGTCTATTTGAACTTTTACATCATTCTCATTAGAAATAAAAGAGAGATAGAAATTGTAAGGGCGTTCCAGTCAAACCGGGACTTGTGATTTCTTGAAATTGAAGTCGTAAAAACTATTTCCATTTACAGAAGACTTCAAACACAGTGATGAGACTCTTAGTTGCGGTTAAACGTTTAAATGGTGCAAACGATTTAAAGAAGACTGTATGTCCGTGAATCATGATCCTGGCTCTGTTGGAACATGCACTAATCGATGGATAACTTATCACCAACTTGTCGAAGGGACGCATCAGTCTGTGAGAACTGTACAACAATCATTCACCAGCACCACTTGCAAGGTACAGAAACTCGGCTTTGAATTATTGCCACATCCACCGTACAGTCCTGACCTCACTGTAAGCCATTTCTACATGTTTGGACCAGTAAAGGAATTCCTGGGAGGCCAGCGTTTCTGACAGGCAGTGTGATCATGGCTCCGGCTTACTGAGAAACTTTGACGGTATCCAAGCACTAGTGAAACGCTGGGATAAGTTACTGTAGCAGGGGATTATATAGAGTTTTTACTCTCATAAATGTGATGTTATTCTGCACAATCAGAAGACTTGGTTTGACTTGTACACGCCTTGTAAGATGAAAAGAATCGCTGAACAATGCTTCATTTTTATTTCCAGTGACTCTTCTCTCCAAAGGAGGAGGTGAATACAATGTTTTTTTCTTCAATTCATCACCTGTTTGTATATACAGAGTTGCCAGGGTATTAGGTCCATCTACATGGTACCTAGATTCAGACATCAGCATCCTGTTATCTGACACAGGGAAAAGATGAACGTACACAGTGAATCAAAATGCACCAATATGATAGGTGGATCTAATAAACTGGCAACTCAGTGTGTATCACATGTACATGTGCTACTTTACTGTTAACTACATTGGGCCTCGCTTAACAACCTTTTAGTAAATATAAACTTAAACAGATTAGTGGGACAGAGCAAAGCAAAAATTCCAGTTGGGTTATCAATAGCGTCTCTACTACCATAGATGCAAGTACCATGCAAGCCTAATGCTTATAGGGTGCCATTACTTTTGCTCTAGCTGAATGATCACGCTTATTTATTTATTCTGTGAATTTGCTTGCTTTATTTCAAGTCATAAAATGTGACTCATTAAACTTATGCATGCAACTGAACCTGACATGTAATATTATATCTGGAAATTACAAACATTTCCTAAAATATGAATATTTCTATCTGGTTTAATAAATGAGGCCCAATGTTCATGCAACCTTGTCCACATACACAGTTATGCTTTCCTACTATAGCCAATTCCCCTTCTATACACACCATTTCAAAATCAAGGCTATTATTACATTCATGAAGCTCACTACAGTCACTAGAAACCCGACAGGCAGTTATCACACAATAACAGACAGGAAAAGCTGAGAACAGTGACACGCTGAAGTTACCCACAATTAAATATCAATAAAGGGTTTATAAAAAGGTTTGTAACTTATTTGTGTGTTATGAGGAACGATGATGTAGAACATACTGACAAATCCATTTCTTTATTGTATGTATGAGTGAAGATTATTAGTAGAGTCCAAACCTCTTTCAAACCCTTTATGAATATCAGCATGTAAACATTTTTCATCAAACTGGGAAAAACAGGCTGCCAAGTGCCAACAAGCATTTCTCAGTACTGGGTTTACTAAAAAATATTATGGGACGTTCAAATATCTTAATAAGCTAATTTTATTACAATACTGCTCATTATCAGAGTATTCATCATAATATAAAACTATTAGCATGTCATGAGTTTAGGTAAACCATGTGGTAATGATGTACATATTGCATTTTTAAAAAAGTTTATTTCACTCATTGTTTGCTTCATATGGTAATAATACATACTGTAGATGCATATTACTGAGTCGACCTGGCCTGAATTAAATTGGCCATAAGATTATGTTTTTTGTCTATTTATGTTCTGTTCCTAAAATAACTCATTTGAAGTTTGATATGTTGACTTTATATATATTCCCTACCTTTTTGGAAATGCATATTATAACAAAGGCTGTCAATATTAACATGTTAATACATGTTATTAATCTAGAAATTTAAACACATTTGTATTTTTTCATAGACCAAGTCTGACCCTAATGGCTTTCCATAATCGCAGCATGGTTTTCCAGCTGTGTGTGATAATGGCAGGTTTAATGTGAATAATAATATAGTTGAGAAAACATCACCAACAGCAAATTTCATTATTTAAAGCTTCTAGGTGGAAGTTCCGGGCTCGAGTTACCTTCAAAAGGAATTATTTTTTACATGAATGCTGAACCTGAACATCGAACATCAGTGAGTAACCTTAACTACCTCGGTGTAACAGCACATTTAATCAGTGACAAATGGCAATTGCACTCTTTCACTCTGGGCTTGTTTTGCTGAAGCATGTGCTAGACACCTGCATAGGCAAGTTGAAAAGGAGATAACGGACATGGTGACCCCCTCTATAGGAGCAGACAGAGCTCACAATGTAATCGCCTTTGCAAGGAGTTTACCATTCGAGAGATTTTAATGTAACATTTGTTAATGATAGAGATATTATAAAACTATATAATCAGTTTTTTACTTTTACCAAGTTTGTCATGCATTTCTTTATTCCAACGTTTCTAATACAAGTATATCTGAATATTTTAAACTGCGATTAATCACAGTCTATGACTGATTAACTAGGTTAAATTTTTGAATTGATTGACAGCACTATTTAAAACCATTCACCCTGCTGAAAATCTAGCCTAAAGTCTAGTCTAAAGGTTTTGCAAAAGATGTCTTTACCTTGTGTTTAAAAACATCGAAATGTAAAATCGAAATAATTTTGTATGATGGTGTTATAAAGTAAAATTTGTAAACTTTTAAAAATTAGGCTTTGAAATTTTTATGAAAAGCTTCGACATATTGATCTTAGTTAAAAAAAATGCTTGTTAGCTTAAAAAAAAAAAAAAAAATTACATAAATCTTTAAACATTAAGGAAAAAATAGACTTTGCACACACTGTGCAATACACTGATCACCCATAACTTTAAAACCACTGACAGGGGAGGTGAAACACACTGAATATCGCATTACAAAGGGACATGTCGAAGGGTGGGATATGTTAGGCAGTAAGTGAACAATCAGTTCACAAAGTAGGGAAAATGGGAAAGCACAAGGATCTTTACCTACCAAAATTGGTCCAGGGACGGTGAACCAATGAACTGTCGCTCAAGGCAGACATGCACTCACGGATCCCATCTGATCTGATCTGCACCAACAATGTGCATGTGAGCATCAGAACCGGACAGTTAAGCAATGGAAGAAGCTGGCATGGTTAGATTAACCACTGTTTTTTAATATCCTGTGGATGGCCAGGAGTGTGTGTACCTGGGGAAGATATGACAACAGGATGCACTATGGGATGCCAGCAAGCCAGCAGAGGCAGTATGATGATGGACGATGTTCTGCTGGAAAACCTTGGGTCCTGGCGTTCATGTGGATGATACTTCGACAACCTACCTCAACACTGATGCTGACCAAAAACAGTACATTCCTGTATGGCATTGCCAGTGGCTCCTTTACGCAGGATAATGTTCCCTTCCCTACTGAAAAAAATTGTTCAGGAATGGTTTGAGGAACGTGACAAAGAGTCGAAAGTCTTTCCTCGGCCTCTGAGTTCCCAACATCTCAATGCAATCGAGGATCTGTAGGATGTGGTGGACAAACAAGTTTGATCTACAGAGGCCCCATCTTTCAACTAATGTCTTGGCACCAGATAGCACAGCATACCTTCAGAGATCTTGTGAAGTCCATGCTTCAAAGGCTCAGAGCTGTTTTGGTGGCACATACAGTACACGGAACTTACGCAATATTAGGCAGGTGGTTTTAATGTTATGGCTGATCGATATACACACTCTTCTAAAACAGAGGCATTTAACCAGGTCGAGATTCTACTTAACAGGAATATGAGTTCGAACACATAATGACTCTTGGTTGAATGGCTCTGTTTTGCGATTTTTTACAAAGCTGTTGCATGATTGCCAGGTTGCAACAACACCCGAGGAGATGCACATCTGGCAAATCAATGCACTGGTTACCATCACCAGCGTATGAAAAGAAAACACAGAAACAACACATTTCAAGCACATGAGCTGGCAGTGTGTCAGTGAGAGCTAAAGTAAAGCACGGCTAGAGCACACACAGGGAGGAAGTCCGCTTTAGGGGAGGGGGTGGGAGAGATGGGGGGGTGTCACACACTGCTTCCGGATCACGGGGTGGGGGTCGTTACCTTGGTAGCAGCCTGCTCCTCTTCCACACCGTCCCCAATAACAACATACACTACCTTCCTGCCAAACCTTTGTATTATTCGCTCAAAGCAACTCTCTTTTCCTGCAATAATAAACAGGGTTAGATGTCAGAGGCGTTAAGGTCGAAGGTCGTGAAAGTTACCTGGCTGGCCGCGTGCTCCTCATCGCGCCCATCACCAATCACTACATATGTAATGTTAGTGCCAAACCTGGACACTATACGCTCAAAGCAGCTCTCTTTACCTGTGGAAAATACGGCAGTGCCTTAAGCTCATGTAAAAAAAACATTCAGCGATACACAGAGGGTTCAAAGGTCATAAAAGGATGAACAGACGTTTCAGAAAGAAAGAAAGCAAGTAGGAAGAGAAGAGAAGAGAAGAGAGGAGAAACAAGAGGCCGGACAGAGAAAAGGATTTTTTTTTTTCCATAAACAGTAAAGAATGATGGATTCATAGTGACACACACACACAGAAACACTGCACTCCCAGGCACCCTGATTTTACAATCCACATGGAAAACATAACGAGTCGTGAGCAGTGTGTGTATGAATGTGTGTGTGGAACAGACTGGCTCGGCATCAAATCATGACATCACAGTGACCTGGTCATGACTCACTTTCTCCACCTTATCATTTTGTGATGCTATTCATGTAACGTAATAAAGCAGCTGAACACAATTAAACGAAAAGCATAAAAACTGCCGTATTCTCTATAGAAGAGTTCACAGACACACTTTGATGGCCTGGTGTTATTCTGATCATCAGTAGCCACCTTTCGCACCCATGCTGCTTTCTTGGATCCCAGGTCTTATCGTTCTAGACTAGAGTCCCGTTTGAGACCTAAAAGCTTTTTCATAATGTCAGTGTTTACTCTACTACTGTGTATGTTTTACTGTAGTGACTCACCTATTTTAGTTGCGCTGTAGATGTTCTCGATAGGAAAAGCCGAGCCCAGGCTGTAGAGCAGGACCTTAGCGAGAGCTGGTATTAACTGTGTTGTAGTCACCAAGACGTTAACGCAGTTACTCCTAATGGGACAGAGAGACAGGGAGAGAGAGATCTTTAAATACTGTATCACTGTTTTTAGTGATGCTTCTATGATCATAAATACACATTTTTTGCATGTGAACATGTTTTATGTCATATTAACAAATTCGAGATGATACCACGATTTTGATCACTTCTTATTTCTTAGCATGATACAGAATAGGGAGCTTTCTGTAGCCAAACGTACATACTAGTCATGTGCAAAGTACCCCCTTTTTTAGTTTTACGAGGTGGTATCAAAAAGTTTCGAGATTTGCACACCATAGATCCAGACGCCTTAACACCTGGCGGTAGAATTCGCTATTGATGCTCTGGCTCTTGGGGACGATTTCTCAATGCACAATGCCGCAAATATTGAAAAAGGCAATGAGCATGCACTCGGTCGAGGCCAACTTCCTGCCTCGCCTTTTTGGGTCGTGGAGATGACGGGCTCTTCCACTGTAAAGACTGCAGCTTCGTCTCAGGGTCGTACCCATACACCCAAGTTTCATCACCGGTAATGATCCTCGACATGAAGGACGGGTCATCCACGGCACACTCCATGAGTGTCTGGCAGACTGCTCCCGGGTCAACGGCCTGGGGACGAATTTGGCAGTAACACGGCGCATGTTCGAATCACACGTGAGGATCGCCTGGACTGTTCTGTATGACACACCAACAACGGCAGCAATGTTGTGGATTGTTCTTGGATGATCATCATGCACAAGCTGCGTTGAAGGTCTTCCTGATCTCTTGTCATTTTCCAGCGATGTTCTTCCTCTCTTGAAGCGCGTGTGCCACTCACCTCTAAACACCTTAAACGACTCGTCGTTGCAGCATCGCAGTAAACTTGGTGATCTCAAACGTCTCCGTGGCAGATTTGCCCAGTTTCGCACAATGTCACAGTCTCTCTTTGTTCTAACTTGGATTGATGAAATCACAGACTTAGTAATGCACGCGGTCAGAATAGCACCAGTTGCACAGCTCCTGATGTACACAGGATTCTGTGTCTTTTGGCACACTGACTTATGAAGGTCGGTGCTCCCTGTGACTGTGCCTGCAGGCTTGTGCTGCCATCTGTTGGCGTATTACTAAACTAGTCTCTAAACTTTCTGATACATTTACATTTACATTTAGGCATTTGGCAGACATCCTTATCCAGAGCGACTTACATTTTTCTCACATTATACATCTGAGCAGTTGAGGGTTAAGGGCCACTGAGCTATCCCTGATACTGCCTCATATGTGTTTTTGTGTAAAAAGATAATATAAATGATCTGATCATATCGTGTTGTAGGCAAATACAACCTCAGACAAGCTACGACATTTAACTTTTTTCACTTTTTTTCACACCTGCACTTTTTTCACTGTGCCATTATTTATTTAACAAAAATGAAGCCAAAAGGAAAAAATATGCAGGCAATACTAAGTACCCCCATGATTCACACCCATGATAGCTTGTAGATTCACCTTTAGCAGCCATAACATGAAGTAATTGTTTCCTGTATGACTTTATCAGTCTCTCACATCATTGTGGAAGAATTTTGCTTACAGTTTTTCTTCCCTAATTACTTGACCATATTTCAGGACTCAAATTGTGAAAGTGTGGTTCTAGGAGCATGAAGCATCATTTTCACACATGAACTACACACATGCCATAACATTGTATGCTGTAATCACAGATAATGGCGATTGTATAAAATGAACGAATTGAATAAAATAAAATGTGACTTTTTTTTGGCCAGCCAGTGTAGATGTGCTGTATTATGATCTCAGACCTGGAGCTGATGATTGACAAAGACTTGAGTGCAGTGGTGAGCCATGAATCCGTCAAAGCCTCAACTTCAGCCCTGAGCTGGAGCCATGCGTCTCTCTTAGCCGGACCCAAGAGCCCTGAGGAAACGGGCCCCAAAAAAAAAAGAAAAGAAAAAAAGCACATGTCGTTCACCGTACTCTTAAACACTCAGATATTTCTTTATGATCAAAGTTATGTATTTTGCATTAAGGCTCATAATTATCACAAATCTACACATGTACAAATACACAGAAACTATGTAACACATAAACTTACATATACATTTTTTTACTCAAATTGCAGAATAAATCATGGTTTTATTGTAAATCGAATATATTGGCACCCACAAAAGGTGACTGAGTTTATGGCAGTCCTGCCGAAGGACAGGTATTACATTTGTTGAAGCTTTTACTATTTCAGCTATTAGAAGATAAAAAAATGACATTTTAATTTACTTTCTCAACATTCTAACATTAATATTGCTGTGTAATATTTTTACATCTATATAAATAAAAGAAAGGTTCTGTCTGTACATTGGTCAGAACTAGATCTTTCATCGTTATCTAAGATTGTCTGTCTGTCTGTGTTTCTGTCTGTACGTCTGTCCAGCCAGTTTTTGTCTCAACACCACGCAAAACTGGCTGGACAGAGTTTAATTAAACTTTTGCAGTACTTAGATATCTGCCTGAAGATTAACCTGCGCCATAAATGAAATCAAAATGTTGAGTAAAAGCGATGTTATGTGCTGGATTCGATCATCTATTTTAAAATAAGCTACTAATAAGCTACTTGCTTTTACATTTAGGCATTTGGTGGACGCTCTTACATAGAGAGACTTACAAAAGTTATTTTATAAAAAAAAAAAAAAAATTAAAGAAACACCCGCACCAATAGATATTAATTAGAAAAGCTAAACTGAATTAGTTCATATTTTCACAGCTGAAATAACAGCGCTGAAGTGGTATAAGTGAATTTTAATACACTCGAGTCATTTTAAGACAAAACTTCATTTTTATCTGATCTACTTTCTTTGATTTCTTATCTGTGATTCACTCTCCGATTACCGAACAGCTTCTTACTTTTCCCATCGATGACGCGTACTTACGCTAGTTACCTTATAAATGTATACTCAGCAAAAAAAGAAACGCCCCTTTTTCAGGACTGTGTATTTCAACAATAATGTTGTAAAAATCCAAAT
>JAQMYL010000015.1:5379025-5395352 GCA_030014365.1 Clarias pachynema | reverse complement strand
GTCTAGAGAGAGCTGATTGGCCGAGCTCTCTCAGAGGGGAGGGATGAGAGGTACTTCGTGCTCCCACATTAATAACGACTCTACAGCCAAACAGGGGCATCTGTGAGCTCACGCAAGCGGAAGGAGCGGATAGCGCTGTCCTCCGAGTGTGTTACGCCCCCAACGGTGCGTGAGCGAGCAGTTCGAAAAGATGCTGGCGTCACGTGGTTCGGAGGACTGAGTGGTCGTAGTAGCCTTAATGTCGGAGCCCCCTAGTGGCGGGGAGGAATTGGACACGACTAAATTAGGGAGAAAATCCCCTAAAGTGCTTTCATAATATTGTTTCCACTTTGCTCTCCACTGTTGCCTAACTTTCACAGTAGCAACACTGTTCCGAACCTGAGTACTTTTTACACTCTCCAATACAGTAGGTGGCAGTATACACATAGATGTTTCTGTTGCAACCAATTAACTACAAGAGAATATGATTACAAGAAAATCAACCTTTGTGATACGCTTTCCCACTATATCAGCTATAACATTGCAGTTTAGAGGATCGACACCTACATCCAAAAATATCGGAGGGGACCGACAGTCGTGATGATATCATGTTCTAAACACGGGTCCGTTCCTGTCTTTAGGTGCAGTTGGGTTTAGTATTTGGGTTAAACCGTGCCCGAGTGCACCGTATGCTGATCTGTGCATGGGCACATACTGGAGTGTTCACGTTACGCAGTTGTACGGAACCTTTGGGGTCTCAGATCTCTTCCTGAGTCCCTAGTATCAAAGCACCCTAAGTGTAACACATTTTCACTGTAGCAGCTAAAAAGAAGTCATTCTCAGACATCCATGTGCTGAGTACTGGGATTGCAATTACAACATAGTGTGCATTTAAGATTTATTGTTTGGAGAAAGCGTCTTTTGTTTTTTTTCTTTGTACCATCAACTATAATAAGTTTATTTTAACCTGCTAAATAGGAAATCTATTCCAATCTACAACTTTACTGAACACTTATGCAAAACCACCACTTCATTTGCACCATCTGCTTTAGACATCACATTCACATTGACGATTGGCACGATGTCTTGCCCCTGACTCACCACCTGCTTGGAAAGTTGAGGCTCACAGAAAACTACACGATCCTCAGTTGTGGTTCTGACTTTGAGCAGGACTTACTTTAGAATTGTGATTGAGTTTTAAAGCAGGCACTGGTGCAACTGGTGAACTGGTGAATCTCACTCACTCTCACTCTGTTCCTCACTCTTGCTTATCATGTGGTAAGAGTGCGGAGGTTTAGGAAATCATCACCAAGAGGGGGAGCTGTCTAGCAACACTAATAGGTTTCAGTGACATAATTATAATCAAAGTTGGTTAAAGAATACAGACTCTTTTATGGAGAAGTTATTTCCTTTGCTATGGTGGTAGGGTGGTAAAGGAATTATGCTGCTGTATCACAGTGCCAGTGGCCCAGGTTCAAACCTGACTTTGGGGTACGGTCTGTGGAATTACTGTTCCATGTCCTCCATCTCACAAAAAACTAACCAGTTACTATTTTTAGGGAAGTTTCTATTTGAGCAAATTTTCTGATTGGGGGAACAGAATTATGGGTCATGTAGTACTTTACCCAGAGCAATTAAACATACTGGCGGTATGGTGGATTAGAGGTGGCTCCAGGGTCCAGGTTCGAGTCCCACCTCTGAGAATGTGTGCATGGAGTTTGCATGTTCTCAATGTGCTTGGTAGGTTTCTTCTGTGTACTGCGGTTTCCTCCCACAGTGCAAAGACATACAGACTAGGCATTCCCAAATTGGTCGTGGTGTATAAATGTTGACCGAAGGTCCTACCAGAGTCGTAAAAATGGGAGTAAATATAATGGTCACCATGGTCCACCATGGTCCCTGGTTGGACTACAGAGGTTCCTGGATGTATGGATGGAATTAAACATACTAAAGAAGTGTATCTTATGGTAAGATGGTTATGGTGTTATCTTTTAGAGTAAGGGGCAGATGGTTGAGGCTGTAGGTTAGTGGGTTTTCAATTGGAAGGTTGAGGGTTTGAGTGCCAGCACCGACAAGTTGCCACTGTTGAGCCCTTGAGCAAGTCGCTTAACACTATCTGCTCCAGGGGTACTGTATCCCGTCTGTGAAAATGACAATTGTTAGGGGGCAGTGGTGGCTAGGTGTATTAAGGCTATGAGTTTATGATCAGAAGGTCGTCAGTTTGAGCCCCAGCTCTGCCAGGTCGCAGCTTAAACAAAGCAACTTAACCCTTTCTGCCCTGAACTCTGACCCCAGCCTACTAACAAGAAGCTGGGATATGCGAAGTATATAGAATTTCACTGTGCAGTAATGCATATGTGATGAACAATGGCTGAACGTAAACTGCATATCTTATATCTTAGTATATCACAACAGCTACTCTTAAAAAGACACACAGACACCAACGAGGCAAGGGAAGCTTACCATAGGTGGAGAGGCCGTAAGGTTGTGTGGTTTGAGAGTATGGTGTGTACACCGTTGACTGCTGCATGCTGCTGAACTGGGACTGTCCAGTGTAGGGCGGCATGGGCGGAGCCACAGGCGTGGACAGGATGTGGGGATAAGGCCTGTCAATCAAACAGATCAAAAAGATTTGTATGTGATGGATCTGTTTTTGAGGTGTTTGTTTAAGTGAGTGGATATATTTCATGCCTTCAGGCCAGGGAACATGAGAGTAGGCGAAACTGGTTGTATGTTAGGTGTGTGTCTGTATGTGAGTGTGTGTGTGTGTAAATAGATCCTTACTTGGATGGATAAAGTGGAGGAGAGTACTGATGTGCAGGTCGAGGACTGAATCCGCTGCTGGTTATAACTGCACACAATAAAAAAAATAATATCACAAGTGGTATTAGTTGAGATCAATAAATCCCATTTCACACACACACATACACACACACACACACACACGGTCTGGATCGAGATCCACCAGGAAACAGCAACATGTGTCATCTATCAGCTCCACTTTGATACATTCTTTGCTGAATAGCGAATCTGCAGGGCAGAACATGAATCCTGGACAACTTGTTCTCATAGAGCATCCGCCAAAAGCCGTAAACCCCCCCCACACAGGCGCACACACTCTTTTGACTGACAGTTAACTGTCTTTCTTCTGTCCGTTTAGTAAAAGGAGAAGAAAAAAGGCGAACTTCTCTCTATTAAATTAACAATATCAAAAAAGTGACCCTACGTTCCCCGGGTTTTCCCCTTCCATTCCTCTTCTGTGCTTATTTAACTCGACCTAAATGGACCAGTGCTTTTCCTTTCTGTACTTCATTTTCCCTTGCTTTCCTTCATCCAGTCATCTCTTCTTTTTTTTTCATTCCCTTTTAATTTATTTTACTCGTCTTTTCTTTTCCCTTTCTTTGCTTTTATCCTTGTCATGATGTTAACACTATCTTTTCCTTTTTCCTTGATTTCATCCATTCATGTACTTCTCTTTCATTTGCTTTCCATTCCTTCCCTTTTCCTTTATGTATTCATCTCTTTCCCCTGTTTTTATTCTCTTTTGTTTCCTTTACCCTTTCGTTTTCTTCTTTTACCAGCTCGTTCCTTTTCATTTCTTTTCCTCTTGTCCTTGTCCTGATGTTAGCACTTACTTGTCCTTTCATTTATTTCCTCCCATTGTCTTTTCTTTTGTTCACCTGTTTATCTCCATCCTTTTTTCATTTTTGCTTCTTTTCTTTTTCTTTCATTTTATTTTTTTCCGTTACTGATCCACTCGATGCCTTCCTTTCCCCTCTTTTTCTTTCTTTCCTCATTTGCTCTCCGCTTCTTATTCTTTCATTTGTTCATTAAAATTTCTTTCATCTATATGTTTTACCTACAGTCATTCTTATTTCTTTTTCCTTTACATCTTGTCTCTGTTGTCTCTTGTATATATTAGCAATCATTTTTCCTTTCCTTCCTTCACCTTCTATGCCCTTCCCTTTACAGGTAAAATAAACATATGCATATAAACAATTGCAGATTATTATTTTACATTATTTAACAAGTTACACTTCTTACCCAAGAACAGCTGAAATACCGTTTTTTTTTAAAGTTACATTTAAAAATGAATTTTTTAAAAACAATACAGTATACAGACCTCCATATGAATAAATTGAGCCTTACAGGAAATCTAACACAAGACTCCTGTGTACAGTACAGTATCTATTCTACATTCAGGCACTTCATAAAGTGGATATATTTTCCTAACTGAGTTTACCAGTTCTTTCCCACTGTGAGATGGATGGATTCATAAACGTCTTAAACACCCTCCTATATGAAGCCATGCAAACATTTCTCACCTACACACACACACACACTTTTCTTTGTGTCTCACTATTGAGACATCAGACACTTCTGTCAGCTGGAGTATGGGCCTCAGCTCTCTCTGCAGGGGGGATAAATCCTTCGTGAAGTTCGGGATCTGTGTGTATGTGTGTGTGTGAATGTGTGTGTGTATGTCTGGGCGTGTAATGCAGCTAAATAAAGAGACAATGCTGTGCTGACGTTAACCCAAGGACAAAACACGAGGCCTTAATGCTTTCAGCAACTTCTGTCATAGGGTTACGCAAGGCATTCTGTGTTTGCATCTGTGTGTGTGTGTGTGTGATATCCTACCTGACCCTGTGTAAGTATCCAGCCCTGTATCTCCTGCTGTGCTGACTGCATCGCTGCTGTTCAGCGGCTCTGTCTTTACTAAAGAAAAACAAAGATATTAAAATCATCAAATAAACTCCATCGTACAAAGAAAAGTCCTATAATGTATGAACAGCAGCCACACCAATGCCTTTGCAAGTCACACAAATACAGCAGCCTTACAACTCCGTAGCCAACAGTGTGCCTATACTGTCCTTCAGTATAGTGTATATACAGTGTGTATATACCGTAGCTTTATAACACACCTCAGCACACGCTAAAACACAATGTCTCTAAGTATGATCACTCTACACACACATGCAGTATACCATAGTCCTTCGTACTTGGGGCAGTGGGCGGAGTGCTGCAGCCGAGCAGCCAATCAGCCGTGTTTAGAACGGTCATGTTCTCGCCTGAGGGAGGGGGGGGGGGGCGGAGTCAGTTACATCATGGACTACAATATGCATAAAGGTTTCACTAAAGACAAAATCGTCCAGTCTTGTTCTAGTCTGTGTTCAATGTGTTTCTTTAAAAGATTCCACATGAAAGTATCACACTTCCACATGAAAGTTTTGATATTGACATAACCTAAGGAAAAAAAGTTGCCTGCTAGACTCTAGGTCCGAATATCATATTTCAGAAACGGTTTTCTCACAATGCATTATTTTGTGATCTTTTTCCCAAAGCGCAGTTACAGTAAATACATGCAAAAAGGTCATCAAGGCTACAGGTTACTGTTCCATCCTAGTTGAAGCCCACATGATACAACATTAAACATGGACATCAGTTCTTATTGCCTCCTGATTTCCAGTTTATTAGCTACAGCAAATTATTAAGTAAGCATAAAAATGACTAAGTAATAATCATCTATGGCGGCACAATGGCTTAGTGGTTAGTGGCTTAGTGCGCTTTGGTTAGCACTGTTGCTTTGCATCTCCAGGGCTTAGGTTTGATTCCTGCCTCGGGTCTATGTGCATAGAGTTTGCATGTTCTTCCTTTGCTTGGTGGGTTTCCTCCCACAGTCCAAAGACATGCGAATTAGGCTAATTGGCGTTCCCAAATTGCCCATAGTGTGTAAATGCCTATGTGAATGTTGACCGGTGGTCCTACCGCAGTCATAAAAATGGGAATAAACACAATGGTAATTACCATTTGCTTCCATGGTCCCTAGTTGGTCTACAGAGGTTCCAAGATCGATTGATGGATGGAATAATCGTCTAAAGTTATGCACAAAAAGGGACCAGTGCAGGACCATTGCTAATCAGGTGTCATTTGAGTTGTGGATAATTCTTAATAAAGCACCGGGCATGGTAGAGTGAGTGGTACTAATATGAGTGTATCAAGTGTAGTGGTGTTGATAAGATTTGTTTTAATTAATTATTTTTTTTAAACTAGCCTAAAAGTAGCCAAGAAACTAGAGACATTAGCAACTTTCATGTACTCGATACGGCTCTCCAACTCACATCACAGCCAACATTCCCAACAACTAATCCCTAATCACAGTCATTGTTTCCAACAACTAGCTATATAGTTATATGGAGAGCTATAACAATGATCTCCATTGCTTCACAATAATTAATCGTTATTCCCAAAGATCAATCACCATGATCATAGTTTCTGATGACCAATCACCAATCACCATTTTTTCAAACAACCAGTGCCTGACCAGTATTGTTCTCAATGTCAATCACTGATCGTTACAGTTCCTAATGTCCATCCAGTAATCAAAATTGTTCAAAACAACCATTCACGGATCAACATTGATCAAAACAACCAATGACTGATCGTTATTGTTCCCAACAACCAATAACCGATTATCATTCTTTCCAAAAGCCAATCACTGTTCAACATCATTCCCATTGACTAAGGACTGATTCGCATTGTTCTCAATGACCAACCAATAAACAACGTTGTTTCCAGCAGCCAATTGCTGATCATCATTTTTCACTATAAAACAATGTTCAACATTGTTGCCAACCACCAATCACTGATTAGCTTTGTTTCCCAAAAATCAATCCCTAATTATCATTGTTCCCAATACCAGACGTTGACCACAAGTTCCCAAAAAACAATCCATGATCAATATCATTCCTAATGATTAATCATGAATCAACATTCTTCCCAATGATCAATCAATAATCAATATTGTTCCCAATAGCCAATCAATCAGCCAGTCAATCACTGACCACAATATTTTCCACATGTGATTGATATACTGTTACAGATTCCTTTATGTCTGTTTCGTGACCCTCACTACCACTGCTTTATCTTTTCATCTGTGTTTTTGTTAGAAACGTTGTTATCTTAATCTATTTTCTAAGCTATGTAAATATTAACTTCAAACTGCAAATCATTTTGTATGAAAAATATATAGATAATATAGATAATAACAAATCAAATATTAGATTATTAAACTTATGTTAGGGAACATTTTACTATTTTTAAGCATAAAATGCTTGTTCTATTAAAAAATAATTTTGACTATTTTAAGCATTAAAATTTAAATAGCTTAAAATTAATTGCTTAAAATGTTACGGTTATAAATTTAATAAATTTGTCTAGAAATAAGAAGTAAGTATCAACTCTGAAATCAGTTTAAAAAAGCAAAGTTTATTTATTTTTATTAGATATGCATGTACATATACTGTATGTGCATGCTAGTGTTTGTGCACTTGTGTGTGATTGTACGCTTGATCAAATTTGCACCGGCTCTGGGATTCTTGCTTTCCGGTGGCTTTTTGTCAATTGCTGTGCGTATATGTGCGTGGGTGTGTATGTGTGTATTCATATTGGACTGTATGATGATTAGGTAAACTGAGAAGAATGTTGAATATGTCGCTGTTTTGGTAATGTGTGTGTGTGTGTGTGTGTGTGTCTCTGTTAAAATCATTAGCCGTACTCCAATCGGAATGATTTACAGACTTCTGCTGTCTTTTCCTCTCTGGGTTACTCTATTGTTTCATTCGGCCGGCATGTCAAAACCAGATGAGGTCACTGCCACCCACCCACCCACACACCCACACACACACACACACACATTCCGTACATGTACTGATCTATCTGAAGTGTAAACATTAATGTGCATTTAATTAACACTATTCGTTATAGATTAGTTTATCTTTTTTTTATTTTCCTCCCAGCAGTAAAAACCTCTAAATACAGGAAATAGCTTTTTCATTGCACTGGATTCAAAACACAAACTATAAACAGCCAAATCTTTCACCACACAAACACACACACGTGTCGTGGTTTATTCCGTCTGACTCCAAATGACTCAGCGTAGTTTCCCGGCTAAAACAGAGTGAATTTGACCTTCAAGTCTTAAATGAATAATCTTCCTGACCCAAGCTTTACCAGAACAGCACTTACTGTGGCAAGAGACTCCTGACTCCAGACATGAACTATACAACAAGAGCTGACAAAGGGTAGGTAAGTCATTAGCGATTAGCCGATAACCGCTATCCTAGCCTTCTTTAACTTTAAAACAAATATGCCAGGAAATTAGCTCCATATCATCCTCTTTAACCTAATATATCACTAAGGAGGATAAAATTCAATGAACTTTTGAAAGAAACATAAAATTGTTGCCTGAGCGGAGCTGGCAACAAGGCCGGAGGAGCGTTTTGCTAAAATTAGGTCGTGTTAGAGGGAAAATCTAATTGACTTGCTGGAGACCAATCTGAATGACTTAAAAGTGATTTTTCTTAATAAGTCCCCATTTTTAACCAAATTATTATATACAAACCATTCCAATGGTATATATGCTGTCATCCTGGATTTTCTTAATCCAATTTTTCAATAAATCCTATTAAATTTATTCAATTTTAATTACTTTTATTATTTAGTTGCTCTACCCACTTTCTGCAACAAAAGACAGAAAATCACAGCTAAAAAAAACTTTTTCAAATGATGTTGATGCTGTTTTTCTTAAAGATGCAATCATTTGCATATCAAAGTCTTATGAAACAATTCTTGTGTAACAATTTAAAACAAAATATTTAAACGCAGAAAGGTTTTCCCCCCATTATACTCCTCTTAGCCTGTTTGAGATCATCAGTTCCTTCATCGATTTGAAGAAAACGTCCAAATTTATCTTTTGCGTCCAAATTTATTTCTTAACATTCATGCAATTATGCTAATAATCATCATTAAACCACCTAAAAGTTGAATGTCTTTCCTAATTTATGTGTGAAATGACTATCTGGAGTGACCAACGATTAATTACCAGTAAAAATATGTTTTCCTGTACTGAACAATTTTATGAAAAACATGTTTTCTTCAAAGTTTTCATCTGTAGATGTTTTTGCCAAAGTTGACTAATTCTGTCAGTAAATCACTTTTAATGAAGTTATAATCACTTCTAATCAAACTTAGTTGTAAATTAAGTTGTTAAATAAACTTTCTCATCCTTTCACAATGTTTATGGTATTTGTTGTCAACATAAGCAGAATCACACATGGATACCATAAAACCATTGGAGAATAATAAATAACTGTAATTGTGTATTACTTCACTGTTGGAGGTCCAAAATTGGATAAAGCTACATAGGAGCTGCTTCAGTAACACATTCTCTCATCTCTTTCTCATCCTATGATTTTTTAAAAATTATTATGTTAATGATGCTTTGGTTGATTGACTTGGATTTGCTTGGATTATTTACAGTATTTCATGACTGAATTTATCAACTGGCCTTGACTTTCCCATTAGAAATGAGGACAGAGTAAACTGTCTTTCTGTCTTTTTTCTCAGTACGAAAAAGAATGTGTTGAAACTCCTTTCTGAAATAATCACACATACACTACAGATGAAATACACTGGAAACTGGGTTGGAAAAAGCTTATTTAAAATTGCTCAGATATAGGTGTTCTCAAGCCTGGTTTTTGAGGACCCCCTGCCCTGCAAACTTTAGACTTTTCCCAACTCCTGCAACACATAAATTAACTAATCGACAAATTAACACGGTTGATGTGAGTCTGATCGAGCAGGGGAAACACTGAAATGTGTAGGACAGGGAAAATCCACTGCTTTAACACTATGCAATAGACACAACATTCACTGTTTTCTGCTGCCCTGGTCATTTCATGTTTTACGCCATAGCTGTGACAACCCCACAGTCAGCTCCCAAAAGTCAAAGTTTTCTTGTTTAGATTGTTTAGACAAGAAATTGTTAGCAATGAATGTACAGAGCAAAAGAAATGCACAGAATTACAAAAGGATAGAAATTTTATTTCATAAACTTAATACCATATGTTCTGAAATGGTTTTCCTAGATCACTGCACGTTTATAGACTCCACACCAGAATTTTTACTGCTTTAAAATACATTAAAACAGTCAGGCACAGTCATTTATACCCACGAGCGGAAAATGTATTGCTTAAAGGTGTTTAACAGTCCTAGGTTTCTTACTGTGGCCAACATTATTTAAAATAACAACCATAAATAATAATAATGCAATTATAGTGACTGATATGTTTTGGTACAGTAAAATCCCTATTACTTCTGGGACACTCCGGTAAGTTTTTAGCACCATAACTTGCATAGAAATGGTAAAGTCCAACAAATGACTGGACTATGTCTTAGCTTTTTTTTCCTACAATTTCAAGGGTTTAGCAACAATAGCACGAAAACAAAACTACTAGCAATCCGAAATCCATTTATATTCAACACTTGGATACATCATTTGGAATTGTCCTGTAGGGGTTAGCTGAAGATTGGGACTCTAAGATTGTCGCAAATATGTGTCTCCAGTGGGAAAAGGAACATGTAGAAGAATCAGATGTTGGCTCAGTGGGGTTTAGGGATTTGGGCCACTGATCATCTCCAAGCTGCCCTTGGTGTGTTCTTGAGTAAAACCCATTAACTCACAATTGCTCAGTTGTATTTGGTCTCCATTATGGGGGTCACAGGCTCAGTAGTTGCCTCATACATCCAGGGTTGAGGGTTCAAATCTCACCTTTGGAGTTTGCATGTCCTCTGAGTGCATTGTGGGTTTCCCCCAGGTACTCCAGTTTCACCGTACAGTCCAAAGACATGCGATGTATGCTGACTTGTGTTTCCAAGTGGCACATACTGTATGAATGGATGTCTGAGTGTGTGCACCTGAAATGGGTTGGCACACCATTCAGGGACTCTCCCACATTGTGCTGTGAGCTTCTTAGGATACGCTCCAGGCAGCTCCCCCATGACATTACACAGCGGTGTGAAAAATGAATGAATTCATGATATATTTCCAATATAACCAGAATAAGCAAATGTAAATGATGATGGAAGGATCAGAATTTACCATAAGTCTATGGAGAAACACTGAAATGGTGAAGGCACTAGGTGTCCCAGTCATAACCCCATATGAATGTCTCAGTGGCATGATATGTCTGAACATTATTTCCTCCTTTCATGGCAACAGATTAATCATTATGTGACCGTTCCAGGAACATGACAGCAAAATTTCATTGCTCCAGTTCCATGTACATTCCTTTTATGTCGCAACTATCGGATGGGGTGGGCTAATATGTCTGTGCAGGCACGATGCTATTCAGATCACGGAAATGTGCAACATTTCATCCAGCATCTTGCATAACCCATACCCTGGCAAGTTTAGGGAACAAAGCACTTGGGACCTGCTCTAATAGTAATGTAATCAATTACAGGGCGGTGCGATTAACATAAAGCGGAGTCACAATGACATTACTTATTTTCTTATAACAGCACATCTTGGAATGTTGTATTCATCTCATAGCACATAAAAGTTTGCCAGCGATGTTCCATCTTTCTCTTTGCTGAAACTGGAGACTCCTTCCAAAAAAACACTAAATAAATGTATCGTCACAGAAAACTAGACCAATCGTGATCAAGAATTCAACAGTGCTGTAGATTAAATGATTATAATATACAGAATATGATAATTCATAAACCCTGACAATTATGCTACACTGACATTGGGTGCAATCTCTATGAATAATATTTTCTTCTATGAACCTGACATACAACAAAAGAATTAAACACAACTACAGTACGAGTTACACAAGACTCAATATTGCTCCATACGCTATACAGTATGTCTTACCTCCTGTTCCGTTGGTCGAGACGCTGTTAGTGAGGAGACTCTTGTCCAGTTTGGAGCTGCCATCGCTGCCACTGGCGACTGTGTGCTGAGGGCTGGTTAATTCCTGCATCTCCAATGACCTGCAAACAAACAACAGACTAAATCGATCCAAAAAAACAACTCAAATATGAGGTTGGGAGATGTAAGGAGGAATTTGAATAGAAAGCCAGGAGGACAAAATGAATCACAAAATCTGAAAGTGATTTCACTGGAGGATGCCAGGTGTTCGGCTGAATTAATATAATTCTATCCCTGAAGTAACAGCACCAGGTCAAGGCTTCACATGTTCGAAGTAAAAAAAAAAATTATCTTTTTTTAAAATCCTTTTTCTTCCATTTTCTAAATATGTGCTGTTTATTTTCTTAAACTGAAAGCTTTTTGCCTGATTACCGTTTTTGGCAAATGTAAAGCCTAAAAACACATATTGTAGGGGGCCACTGTGGCTCAGCAGTTACTACTGCTCCCTCGCACCTCCAGGGTTCAATGTTTAAATATCTCCGTGCTTTGTGGGTGGTTTGAAGGGACTCTAGATTCTCCCACAATGCAAAGACAAGCTTTTTAGGCTGTTTGGTGTTTCTTAGTAGCCGAAGTATGCAACTGGGTGTGTACTGTACAGTATGTATCCCATCAAGGGATCTACTGTCTTGTGCCCTGAGCTCCCTGGGATAGGCTCTAGACCCCTTAATTGGACTTATTTCTGATTATTTGCTATAAAACAAAATTAGATTAGGTCTAAAGGCCTGCCTAATTATGGAAAAAGTCAAAATCATATTGTGTTGGTTTTCAGCACTGCCTAGGCGGGATTATGACTGTGTGATCTGGCAACCCTGGCAAGCACAGAGTGAGGGTGATGAAGGGGCAGCACGATTTGTCCCTCTATTGACGCTTTCATCGTTAAGGGTCATGGGGCTCCTGGAACCTACCATAAAGGAACTCCCATGAGGCAGGGTACACCCCGGATAGGAAATATTATTAGGAAACCATAGGAAACCAAAATATTCTGAGGAAACCCTCCAATCACAGGGAGAAAACGCATACAGACCCGAGGCAGGAGTCAAACCATTGAGGCTGGACTTGTGAGCCCCCAGTGATAACCGCCGCCTACAAAGATCTATAACTTTAGTATAATATTTATCAAAAAGCAACATTCTATAAGGTTCTATATGGTTCAAAATGTTTTTTCCTTGGAATTAAGTCCAATAACAGATTCCATTACAGAAATGTTCCAAGTGTATTCAAAGAACCCTTGATGAATCTTTTTTTTTTAAAGAGTATCATAATCCACCATGCGCATAGCGCCAAATGCTATGAATTCATTTAGTAGATTTTGATAAATTATCAGTCACATGACATGAAGAAGAAACACGTAAGACAAAACCTCAACCGTTCTTCTCACAAAACTGACACTATTCATCCCATCATCCCAGGATATGGAATACCTCACTCTCTTTCTCTCTCTCTTGTTTTCTCTTTCTCTCGTTTTCTCGTTCCCTTTCTCATGACTGCTTCTCTAATCAAGCTACATCACTCAAATGGACATGCTGCGTTTTAATGTTTATTGCAGAAACATCTGTACGAAATTCAGTACACACACACACACACACACACACACACACACAGTCTGAGATCCAGGTATTGAATAGTCCTTGAACGAACACACTTACAATACACCCACTCACATATGCAATGACTTTAACATCCATCCATCCATCCATCCATCTCTCTCTCTCTCTCTCTCTCTCTGTATATATGTGTTTTGTGTGTCTCTCCTCTCTGTGTCCTCTTTTCTGTTCATTCTCATAAAACACTTACTATCACTGTGAAACGTCACAACCAAGCATAACTGTCCTCTAAATGGTTGTACAGTAGTTGTTACTGTACCTGTTGTCAGAAGGGTCTGAAGCAGGAGGATCAGAGAGAGGTTTCTTCACCTGCAAAAGAACAGAAAGGATTATTATTCTCCTTTTTTTTCCTCTCATGCACAAAGTTGCTGAAATCCAGTGGGTTATTTGTATAAATTGCATTTGTTTAATTATGGAACAGCACTAGCCGTCTCTCAAAACAACATATGTACCATTTTACAGCATGACATTTCACAATTTCCATATAAATCATCATATACTGTAATAAATTTTTTTTTTTTAAGTAGTCTAAAATAACTTAAATAACTAAAATAAATTAAGTAACTGGCAAAAAGTTCCTTTCCAAATTACGCTGCCCGGCCAAAAAAAAGTCACCAGCTGGATTTAACTAAGCCTTCCATTGGATAATTGCTGCAGTGATTAAAATGTGATTGGAGATCATTTAAGAGTTTAGTGAAATCAAATTGTAAAGAACTCAAGCCTATGTTTAAAAGAGTTAAACATCGTGAGATAGTAAGAGTGTTTCCACATGCGGGATGCGAAGAGAACTCAAGGGATTGGGACTAAACAGCTGTGCAGCCTTAAGAAAACCACTTTTTCATTGAGGCTAAACAGACAAAACCCCTTCAATTTGCTAAAAGAACAATAGAATGTACTGTGGAAAAAGTCATGTGGTCTGATGAGTCCAGATTTACCCTCTTCCAGAGCGATGAGTGCATCAGGGTCGGAATAGAGATGAGTAAACTGGGGTTGATCTGTTGGTCAGGTCGAGGCTCAGCAACGTTATGTGCCCAAACAATTAGGGCATAAGCTGACTACCTGAATATATTGAACGACCAGGGTTTCCCATCAATGGATTCCCTGACGGCCCAAAAATTCCAAAATGATGATGTCAGGATTAATCAGGCTCAGCTTGTGAAAGAGTGGTTCAGTGATCATGAGACACATGGATTGGCCAGCATCGTAACCAGAGTCCAGATCGTAACCCCACTGAGAATCTTTGGGATGTGCTGGAGAAGGCTTTACGCAGCAGTTCAACTCTTCCATCATCAATACTTCAACAAGATCTTGGAGAGAATTCAATCCAACTCTGGACAGAAATAAATGTTGTGACATTGCCGAAGTTTATCAAAACACTGCCACGAACGAATGCGTGCCATAATCAAAGCAAAAGGCAGTCCAATAAAATATCAGCGTGTGTGATTTTTGACCAGACGGTGTATATTATTAAATTACATCTTTAATAAGTTGACAAGATGATTTTTTTTTGACATACAGTACAGTGTTCCTCATATTTTGCTTCCAAAGAGCCAGACTCTCTTGTATTTTTAATGTAGTCTTGAGGAATAATTCTCTAGGCTTCCCGAACGACTTTCTTGGCTCACAAGATTTTCAGTCCAGTTTCTGTACCAGAGCAGTTTCAGAGGAATGTTTTTTGTTTGTTAAGTCACACAGTGACCTAAGAATCATAAAAAAACTTTTACGAAAAGCATGAACCAGTGAGAAACAGGTGTAGATGATCAGGCCGGTGATTATTATACAGGTGATGCTGAATGCTGAGTGGTTGGAACAGATGAGAGGGGAAATGAGGTTGCTGCTGAGATTGGTACGTACATAAACAAGCCATAGGAAAATTATATTCCTATTTTTTTCCATTTAATTTAAGTTGATATGAACAAATAAGGTGGGGGGGGAGGGTCAACACTTTTGGACAGTACTGTACAGTATGTATATAATGTTTTGAGTTTCTCAGTATTTGGCACGTCATCTTTTTCCCTTAGCGACAGCATGCACTCGAGGCAGTACAGACTCTACAAGTTTGTGTAAACACAAATCCATCAGTGAGTCAAATGATATCATGTTCAGTAGAACAGATTAGACATGAGGGAAATCAGATTTGTTTTTTTTGTTTTTTTTACAAAGCATCAGGACCCAGAAATTGTGCAGAATTTAATATTAAATATTCAAGATATCAAACCTTTACTTTCTTTGTTTAAAATAGACCAACTTTCTAAGAACTCCTTTTTCTATTTCAATTTTAATGAAAAAGAAAAAAAAACTAATAATGTGGCTCAGTCCTCACTATATAAAAAAATTGCAATGGATACTGTATTAGAAAATGTCTAACTGTTTCTCATTTATACCTACATCAGATTGCTTTTTTCTCTCTAAAGACTTTATAATAATGCCCAAATCATCATAAGCACATTTCTAAATTGGAAATTAAATTTCATTAAATTCTGGCACTTCATCTACCCGTAATGCCTGAATGTTTTATAGCTGAGTAAAAAAACAAACAGTATATACAGTATTCATTTTCTTCCTACAATTTTGTTTAAGAATGTAAAACAATCCACCTGATATTTCTGAATGTGGTACTGTATAAAAGCAGAATCTTCTTCCACTTGCCTCTGAGAACTTTTCTATTGTTACAGCAGCATCTTTTATCCACGTCTGTATGTGCATGTTTCTTCCATTTTCTGTTAATGACTCTATCCTTGTATTTTTTTTTATTCTCATATGCAGCTCTGTAAAAGGCTGATATTTTCTCCTAAAGCAGTTTTCCTGATTCCCGCAGCAAACCACTTCATAATTTGACCTAAATGTTCGAACATTTCCTGCCTTAAATAAGACTTTACATTGGATGTTAATAGCTTTAAAGGTACATTAGGTGATTATATATATATATATATATATAATCACCTAATGTACCTTTAAAGCTATT
>JAQMYL010000015.1:5359502-5375048 GCA_030014365.1 Clarias pachynema | reverse complement strand
CACACACACACACACACACACACACACACACACACACACACACACACACACACACACACACACACACACACATTTCAAAAAGCCCCAGGGAGGTGTAAGACTATGCCACACATCTCCTCACAGAAATGCTCCTTTCTGCAGGTCAGAGAGACTTCTTACAGAAGAAGAAAGAGAAAAAGGAGACACACCCACACACGGGAGAAAATACATCAACACCCGAACCTTCTCCAGGTGATATAACGATGCGCGAGATTGCCTGAAGTACCCGAGGGTGAGAATGAAAGAATGAAACATTATTCACCTTCTTATATGCAAATAATATATACTATTTATTTTAAGCGTCACATCCCTGCTAAAGATCCTAATAGAAATTCCAACTTTTCCCCCTATAATAATTATTTAACACATATTTATGAAATGCAAAAAACATGCAATGACCTAATAAAAAAAATCTCATATGCATAAAAACCTAAATTTCACCGTGTTTTGGCGCCTATTCACCAAATCATCCCATACAAACTTTTTCAAACTCTTCTCACTATGACCTCCCTACATGCTTGTCTTAGACTGCTCCGTTTCCATGCCAACCTGATGTGTCTGCTCAGAATGGCACAATCCAACATGGGGGGAAGGGGGGCAGGAAGAAACTGGACACCGGCGAACTGCACCAGACACACCTACACAACATTTCTAAGAGAGTGTGAGTGTGTGTGTAGATGCATTTGCGTTTTAGTCCACGTGTGTTTGATCTTTCTTTCTGTGTGTGTGTGTGTGTGTGTGTGTCTGTTAGATTATAAACTGAAACTTTATATAAAAAAGCACTCTAGCATTAAAGTGGCTCTTTCCCCTCCGATTGGAGCCGACAAAAAAATGCTGCTGAATTATTCATGAGGCCTCGTGCTTGTGTCAGCGGCTCATTAATTATTTAAATTAATCTCATTAACGAGGGGCCGGGTTTCAGGCGCATTTAATTAAATGATGAATTGCTTCCCAGATGTCGACGTGCTTGTTAAATAATGTGCTCAGTCTGGACCCGAAGTGTCCTTCAGGACGTCACCCAAAAATTGGACACACACACACACACACACACTCATACACACACATACTTAACCAAGTGATTATAAGTAGGTACGGTATGTGCAGACGATTGTTTTTAGGACACACAAGACATTTATCCTGAATCATTTCGATTTTTTTTGTTGTATTAAATTTACTTTTTGCATAAGCAGTTCAAGAAGCAATTTGTCTTCTTTAAGAAGCAAATGTCTTAGCTGATTGGCTATGCTTGTAGCATGGACAACATTGTGCGTGAAAATTAAATCACCTATATTTTAGTACCGAACCTCCAGACGCGTTTATTTAAGATGCCCATGCTCATATACTTCAATTTAAAGAAATTTTAAAAAATGTATTAAATGTAATAAATCACCTCCAAACCACATTATTCACATTATTTACATTATTTTACTTTACGTTTTATTTATTTCATTTTAACTGTGACAGTCAGCACATGTCAGATATTTCTGTCAAATGTTTCTAAATGAAAAATGAAAATGTTGAATCCACCCATTAATTCATGAAGTTCATATTAATAAAAATGTAAGTTATAAATTAGCTAGTAATATTAGTAATATTTATATGTAGGGATTGTAAATAATTTAACATAATTTATACACTTGACCCATTTTACTTTTACTTCATGCACAATAACTTAAATTATATAAATTCAAACAATTAATTAAAATCTGTACGCATTATTTGAATAAAATTAAATAAAATGATCCCAATGTCTGCGTTTCTTTTATAATAATTTCTACATAAAATTATTAAGTATTATTTACTTTGCCTTATTGTATCCTATAATTCAATTGCATTTAGAAGTTATACTAGTTAAATCTACAGTATAACAACACTAAAGTTGTTGATATTAAAGCCCTTCATTTTACTTGTTCAATACACATATTTCGGCAGATTTGTTTAAGAATTGCAATCTTTTTCCACCATAAACGATTATCACTTCTCATCCATATGAACCCTGGATCTATTTTATGGCTGCGACTGGACTGCAGTAGTTTTATGAAGAATTGCTGCTAAATTACACAAAGCCACAAAGTGCTTACATGACTGGGGTAGTTATGGTAATTCTTATTTTAACATACTTTGGATCAAATAATATTTCAAAGTACAGCATGTTTGCATCAGTATGAGTACAGAGAATGATACTCATGAATCAAAATAAAGACGTGATAATCTAATATGTGACAGTAATAATCTTAATTTATCTTATTACTTAATCTTATCTATAAGAAATTATAGATAGGTTTGGTTAGATTGAATAATATTTTACTTGCTAAGATGATTTTTTGCAGTAAAACAACAAGAACCAGACCGATACACAGAATCTGGGACAGATTCTAGGCGTGAAAACATCCTTCATTTTTTTTCTTTTAACCTGCTGTATACCAAAGTATTTTTTTATTTCAGTTAAATGCTAATTCAATTCTAAAACAAATAAAATTTTGATTTATTATTTATTTGCAAAATCCCAGTAGTCAAAGTTTATATAATTTTATTTCGTTAACATCTTACTTATGAAGCTTTTGGTCTTTGTTAGCTCTCGACTTGATCGAGGCCTGGAGATGGATTTCTTGACTTTCTTGATACATGCACTGTGTAAATTAATAAAAATATCCAACGTTTCCAAAATGGATTTGACTGAATTATCAACTATAGCTAGCTGTTAACTAAATCATTAGAGGTCTGTAGATAGATTTATGCTATTAAAACAATTTAAAAATGTCAAATGTGTCCATAAGGGGAAAAAAAAGAGCACAAGCTGATTTTGATTTATTGATTACATTTTTTAAAAACATTATATATAAAATATAATTTTACACTAAATCAAACTTCAGAGTTGCTGAACAAAGAGGGATGAATTCATTCATTTGTTCATTTATTCATTTAAACCAGTTATTCAGTATCCCTTCATTGTTCTTAGGAAACATTTTGTCCCTTCATAAGGACTATTATTAAAAATTCTAACAGCACACCAGAGAATAGTCTTGATCTTCTGTTTTTCTCTCTCTTGGGTTTCTCTTTAATTTTCTCCTTAACGCTGTTATAAGCTTTTCGCTCTGTACCTTTTCATTACTGAAAACAGAGTATTAAAATGACGATGTAACTGAAACCTAAACTGATATTTCTGACACTATATTTATTATAAACATTATAAACAATGTTGGGGTTCTGATAAGTCAAGGAAGAGTGATATAAATTGATGTATAAAATATTTGATTCACATGTATATTAGAAGTGAGAGATCTCGTTCTCTTGCAGTCGGAACATAAACATGATCATCAGTACAGATGTGTTCAGTGCTTCTGTCCCCCTCTTTCTCTTTCTGTCTCGATGTTGTTTTTTTCTAGGAAATTGTGTGTATGATGTGTCTCTGAGTTAGTGTGTGCGTGTTTAAGAGAGAGAGAGAGAGAGAGAGAGAGAGAGAGAGAGAGAGAGGTGTAATATGAGTCCCCCCTCATTCTCTCAGACTCAAGGCTGCAAAGCTAAAAGTGTTGTTTTCCCCCCTTTTTTCCTTTTCTCCTCTCTGTCCTGTACACATCCCCCTGGGTCACACCACATGCCACTCCACGTCCCTCCTTCTGCCTCTTGATCTTGCCCTTGGTCTCTTTGCCTGTCTGTATTTCTTAGGAGGAACAAATCTCAGAGCAGCAATAAGCATACAGTATTTATCCAACTAATTTCTATAATGTCTATAACACCAGCTCTAGCACTGTGTCATCTGGGTTATAATACAGTGAATGCATTTGTTCTAATACATTATCGTTTCTGAAGCAGGGCTTTGTACAGTACAGTGGATCGTCTACATAATCTACCATTAATAATAAATGAGAGACTTAAAATGGTTGATTTTGTCCGACTTTTTGATGGTGCAAAAGTAATAAGCATTCAGGAGAAACCATCATAATCATGATCATGATGGTGAACAACTGATAATCTACAGCGTACATTTTTGTCAGTATAAATGACATGACATAGTCTAAATTTTATCTGGCAAGTCCATGCAATAATCAACATTACCAAGAAAAAAAGGTAGGCATAATACATAGGGTTCTTACCAAACCATACTGATACACTAAAATAACGTCTCCTTATATTGCCTAAACTTTTACTGTCCAATGCTGAGCATGAGAAAGCACAAAGAAGCACAAAGATGACAAGCAAAAGAGAAAAAAGGACCATAAAAAATGGCAAAATAACTGAATTTTATCTTTTTATACCTTTTTTCTTCATAATTACATTTACATAGAAATTATTCTAGTGTATCCTTTATATAGTATAGTTATATAGAGGGTTGATTCAGACATGTGATGAAAATATCACATACATACAAGTAACGCCTAAATCATTTAGTTCAAACATTTTCAAATCTATACTTTTTGTGATCATTCAAGTGTAAATTTATTTCTGTAGTCGTCTTTAAAATTCACAGGGTTTGTAGAAAACATGCTCTTTCTCTCATAATAGCTCGGCTCTTTAATGCCGAATCCATAACACTGATAAAATGCTGTATATTTTCAGAATGCAAATAATTATATGAATTTTACGAAATTTGTTAGTTTTTACTTGAAGAGGTTACATTTACTGTTTACGCCAAATAGTTCACTGTTATAATAAATAGCTCGTCCATGCTCTAAGGCGTTTTGTTTCTTAATATGAGTCCAAATGTCACATCCATAATGCTAGAACTTCCTGAGAATAAAATAGGCATTATATATACACGCTTCTAAAGTATATAGCGAAGGGGAGCTTTTGTGCAAAATTAGACATTTAGGGCGTGTACAAAAAAAAAAATCCCAGCTTTTTGTACTTTAAATTAAAAAAAAAAACAAAAAAACAAGCCAATTAGATTTTCTCCTACTGTGACCTCATATAAGACTCCACCCCTCCCCCGCCTTGTTGCTCAGCTCTGTTGTTCTCTGTAGCTCATTTACACAGATGCTGAAATGGCATGTTTGGAGAAGGAGCGAAATAAAGAGAGATGTAAAATGTATTATCTGGGTTGTGTTTCAGCTGAATCATTAACAGAACCACTTTTTAAGGATGCTGTTAGACCTGTGTTAGCTTGGTAAGGAAATAGTAATATATGGGACCTTTAACAAAGGAAAATCAAAAAGCAGACATTTATTTCAGATTTTTGTAAGGAGTCTCCAGTGTCAGAGCTTAATAACCAATATTATGCAATGTCTTAGTGATGTGACAAGCTGTAGGGTTTTTGTCAGGTGGGAGGTAAAAGAGAGGCTGGTGAGGGAATGACTGATGCTATAACAGAAATTTCTTTGTCTTGTAGACTTTCCACAACACTGAATATAACTATAAAAAGTACAGCATGGAATTGGTTAATAAATTATGAACTGTAATTGTTAAATTAAATTAAATTGCTGTGGTGTAAGAGAAATGAACACTTCAGGATGTTCTGGACACGCCCAGGTGTTTTGTTCCTTGCTTAATGTTATTTTTAACCTCCTGATGCATGCATGATGACAGTTTATAGGCAGGTTGAAGGAAGAGAAAATATGTCCTGACGGTAATCAATCAAGCAGAATATGACGAGACACATGCGGTAACAATGTATCAACAAGATTCTGTCTTGCTTCAAAACAGCCCAACTGTACATCTCTGACCCTCACAAGATTTGAACTCATAACCCGCTGCTTCTGACCCTCCTATTCCTACCCAACACTGTGTGTGTGTGTTATAATTCCTTAATCCCCACGTGGTTCTCATGTCTCATGCCTCATTGTTATAATCTCCACAAATCCGCCCCAGTGCTGCAGATTCAGCCTGATTCTACAGGATGTGCAGGACAGACCTGAGTCACGCTGCTCCACAATCAGCCGAGCAAACAAACAAACAAACGCACACAAGACTGATGTTGTCAGAGAGCCCGACTGCACAACATCACAACTATTAATAGCGAAACATGTACATAAGTCAAACAGCAAGCAACATTTCCACCTGTTACACCACACTGCAGATCTGCCTCACACACACACACACACACACACACACACACACACACACACACACACACAGAACAAGTTCAGATTATAGAACCCTGACAGAAAAAGAGAGAGAGAAAGATGGGGTGTGTCTTTTTATCTGTCTTTGTGTGTGTCTGTGTGTGTGTGTATGTGTGTGTGTGTGCGCACATGTGGGGCCACTGTTTAAAGACGTGCTGACCATATGGCTACTGTGCTCAGCCAGTCAGTCCTCATCTGCTCAGTATTAAAACCCTCTAATAGCACTCAGTCCTGGGTGGCCTGGATACACCTCATATCATCTCTCTCTCTCTCTCTCTCTCTCTCTCTGTCACTCTGTTCCTTACTGTTATTCAATTCAGCTAAATTCAATAAAGTTAGTTTCATTCAGTTCAATTCTGTAGTTTTCTGTAGTTCAGTCGCCCTCGGCTTTTTCATTAGGGACAACCTGATCGTTGTGATTTATACATATTTTCTCACACATTTCATACTCATTTTCATGATTTTCTTTAATTCTGTAAAGCTGCTTTGCGGCAATGAACGTTGAATTGAATAAAAAAAATTCAGATCAGTTTAATATATTTCAATTAAATTCATTTCAGCTGAGTTTTGGAAAGTTAAATTACTTCAAATCATTTCAAGTAGGTTCAGTTCGCTTCCATTTAGTTCATTTTAATTTATTCCAGTTGAGTTTAATTAGTTCAGTTTAGTTCCGTTCAATTCAATTAACTTCGGTTTATATTAATTAAGTTTACTGTAGTTCAATATAGGTGAGTTTATTTAGATTAATTCAGACCCCTTTAACACAACTCAGTTTATTCATTATAATGCAGTTAAATTCAGTTACATTCAATCTATTTCAGTTAAAGTAATTCAGTCTAATTCAGTTTAATTCAAGTCAATTCAATTCAGTCCAGTTTAGTTAGTATTCAATTCAGTTTTCTTTAATTCAGTTCAGTTACATTTAATCTAGTTTATCTAATATCATTTATTTAGTCTACTGCAGTTAAGTTCCAGTTCAATCCAGTTCATTTCAGTTCAGTTGAATTAATTTCCATTACATTTTATCTACTTTAGTATACTTTATTCAATCTAGTTCAGTTTAATTCAGATCAGTTAATTTAATTTTAGTGCAGTTCAGTTCAATAAATTTTTGGTTATATTCAATCTAACTTAGATTCAGTTTAATTTTTCTGTTTAGTTCAATTCGGTTAATTTTCGGTTTAGTTTAATTCACTTGAATTAAGCTCAGCTCAATTCCAATTTGATTAATTTTAGTACAGTATTAATTTTTATGTCAGTATAGTTTATTTCAGTTTAATTCAGTTCAATTCAGTCCAGTTATGTGCAGTTTAATTAGGTTCCGCTCAAATGTATCTTGTCCAATTCCAAACAATATCTGCCTATAATCTAATCTTACAATATGTTTAATTTATTAATCCATCAGTTATTGTTCTATTTTACATGTTTTAAAAAATATATGATCTGTGTCCTAAATTATTCCCTACTCCATATTCCATACAAACACTGCAGTGCATTATGGGATTGCTGTACTTATTTTTTAGACCCTAAATTCCAGTAAGGCATTCTGGGATTACAAATGTGTACAGCATAATGAAGCACTGCAGTGTGCATTCTGATGTTACTACACAATGGCAAAAACATCCAAAGTAATACTTTGTGAATGAGAAGATATGTTTTTGGAAATAATCCTGGCAGAGTTCCCACGGCAATCCTGGGCTTGGTTTCCCAAAAGCTTAATAAGTTTATGATTATAATTCTACCATCGCGCTGCGGTTTAACCTTTAAACGTTGTGTTGGGATGCTCGTATCCCTGACTAATCGGAACAGAATAGACTAGACTAGAATAGAATAGAATAGAATAGAATAGAATCTTCTTCCTACTTTCACTAAAGAATGACATGCCAACAGTACAAATACAAACTAATACAAACCAAATGAAGCATTGACTCAGATCACATCTATAAACTCCAAAAAGAAAGAAATCGAACAGGTGGAAGACATCAGCAGAAACACACTGAACGCTGACTGTTCTCTTTGTGCCACATGCAGCAGTAAAAATCAACTCTACACGCCTTGAGGGATCCTGACAATCAGACCACAACAGCGGAAAACTGCCATGTTTCACTTATCCTGAAAAGCTTTTTAAGAAAAACAGACGCGGCTCCCATATGACAGCAATTATATCGAAAGATTAATGAAAACTGGTTTCATAACATAGACCGCAACGCAAGCTAACCGCCCCCTGTGTGTGTGTGTGTGTGTGTGTGTGTCTGTCTGTGTATATGTAGTTCTCCTACCGCCTGCTCGGTCAGCTCCTGTGTATTCTCCATCAGTTGATTACTCCCACTGTGTTAAGCTTTGATCCAGCGACCTGGCAACACACATCCACACACATATACACACACACACAAATTGCTTTATAGTGTGCATATAGTGTTAAACAAGCATATGTCACAGTGTGTATTATTCATAATATGAAATACTTCATTGCGTACAGTGTGCTAAAGCAGTGCATATACAGTAATAATTATGAAACACACTGCTTTACAGTATTTTAGAATTATAGTGTTTATTATAGACTACTGTATATAGTATAGTTATATTGTGTGTTATAATAATATGCAATTCTTTATAAAATAGTGTGTATATTGTACTAAATCAGCATATATTACAATGCAGATTACAATATAGTGTACTGTATAGTGTATTAAAGCAGTGTATATTTCAGTGAGTATTATAATATTCTACCTTATCGGTGTGTTGTTTGTTATAGCAATGTACTGCACTGTGCAAAAGTCTTCAGCCACCTCACGCATTAAATTATCATTAAATGAAATGAATTGTACTGGGTTAAATTGAAGAAATGAGAACACATGTTTTACTGTGACAGGCTGCAATGTGCATGGAGATCTAAAAATCGTTTGCTTATGTAACAGCAACCTTATTTCCCCTCTCGTCTGTTCCAAACACTCAGCATTCAGCAAAACCAGTAGACTAATCATCATCTGTCATCATCTGCACCTGTTTCTCACTGGTTCATGCCTTAAGTTGAACGTTTGCAAAAATGAGAGCCAAAAGGAAGCCTGGAGAACTATTCCTGTCCAAGCTTTTGATCAGCAAATCAATCAATCAATCAATCAATCAATCAATCAATCAATTCTGCATGAAAGATGAAAGGCAGTCCATATAGCTTTCACCTCAATTCACATTTCAAGAAGGTAAAAGGTTCCACCATGAAGTAATCCACTATTAGTAGACAAACATATTAAAGTGTATTTCTCACTGCATTAAGAAAAGACCAGAAAACACATTTACTCTAACTCATTTATACTGTATATTGAAATGTAAGGGCAGTTTATGGGGCAGTTGATAAATATCCATAGATACTACTGTACATATATGATTATTATTATTATTATTATTATTAATAATAATAATAATAATAACAACAACAACAACAACAACAACAACAATAATAATAAATACTACTACTACTACTACTAATAATAATAATAAATAATAATAATGATGATGAAGATGATGGTGAAAAAGAAGAAGAAATATTATTTAACCAGTACAAAACCTGATATAAGAAAATCTCTTTTTCAAGTTTTTAAATAACTCATTCTCTCTGTAACACTGTGTCTCACAGCTTGGGAGTTTGATCCTGGTCTCAGGCTCTTGCCTATGTGGAGGGTAACATGTTCCGTGCATGCCCATGTGAGGTTCATCTGCGTTCCCCTCATAAAACAAACAAATAGGTGGGCTGAAGAGGCTACTAAAAATGAATGAATGAATGAATGAATGAATGAATTCTTACACAGATGGGCCTTATCTGTGGTCATGCCTTACCATCATAACAATCAATCTAAATCACACACAATTGTTCCTGTGTCTCTTTCTCTCAGTTGTGTCCAATACTAAACCTTTATTATAAAACAGATTGGCATTGATGAGCGCTTATATTTAGTATAAAAGCATGAGGATGTTTTGCTGATTGCATCATGCTGCCGTTCCAGTGCAAGCAACCCGTTACTATAGTAAAATCATTGCAGGACATCTGTAGGTTTTATGAAGCTATCTTCTGACAGCTCCTCGGATAAACATGTACATGTACACTCATTACTATTGTGAACTGGCCATATAGCGTCCAAAATGTCAGTTGCTCAGAAGTATTCGCTGAAGTGTTTCATCTCTCTAACTCTCTAATAGCACAGCAAATTAAATGCTTTATTAATTACGCAATTTATTAATGAAGGACTCATGACATAATGTTATGGAATGCTATGACTGGTTCCCACACCAAGCAGCCTTTTTAAGACAGAAAAATGCAGCTCGTTATGTTAACGAGAAACCACAAAGTGTAACGCCTCTGTGAGGAAGAAGCTCCGATTGCGGGAACACTTACTGATAAAAGTTACAAAGCTCAGACACAACAATCCTTCAACATATCATTATACTGTAACAATTGTATGTTTTTATTTCCCATTTATTATTACACTTAGATTATATGCTGCGTTCACGGTAAAAGTTTCCTTCTGTTCTGCTATGGAGAATTAATCACACTTTCTTAGCAAACAAAACTGTAAAATAATAGTAGATTATGGTGTCTAATTTCCATTTCATTAAATATTTTTTTTAATATACGGATTTTCAGTTTTACTTAATGTGGAAATGCTGCAGTATTCCTTTAAGCAAGCAACGAGAAGGCTGTGAGTTCAAATCCCAGGCTGCCAGAGAGCTACTGTAGAGTTGTTGTTTTTTTACAAGACTATTGACCTTGATCAGCTCAGCTTTACATCCGTCCATCTTAACTGCTTCAGACATAATTATAAGGCAAATTAATAAAATTCATGAGTAAATATTTTATCGATTTCCCTGTACACATCTACACACTTGTTAATACAGGGCCCAAGATTTTAAACTCCTTTTGTGTAAAAGCTTCGCAGTGTTAAACTGATATTGATTTCATCTCTCTGAATTCTGCTGAGCTCTTTACTCATCTCTCTCTCTCTTTCTCTCGCATCTAGTGGCTTTTAATGACTTTAATGTCTATCATTTAATCTTTCTGATAAGAGCAGCTCGTGGAGTGTATGTGTGGGTGAGATTGGTGCTGCAGTAAGTGTGTGTGTGTATATATATGTGTATGTGTGGCAGGGTGAAGGGCACATCATTTTAATTTTTCATTTGCACAGTGCCGCTGTGTGCTGAAACTCTAGCCTTTAATGCTCAGTGGGGAGGGAGCCGAGCAGCATTGATTTTTACTGTTATCCGTGCCCTTAGAGGCTGTTGTCCTGCCACACACACACACACACACAAGCTTTTAATTCAGCATTGAATTCACTCGAACCAACCAGGTCCTCCAAATCTATCCTCTTTGAAATAACTATAATAAATACAAGGACGTTCAAGTGAAACCGGGACTTGTAACGAAATTTCTGGTGAATGAAGATGTAAAACAGTTTGACATTTACAGAAGACCACAGTGAAAAAACGGAACATTTTAAATAAGGCCGTACATCCATGAATAACGATCCCGGCCAAGGAGGCTTGGAGCGCGATGCAATTCTTCCTTTGAGCGTTCAAGCAAGTACAATGCCAGATTCTTGAAAATTGTCAGATAACTAGTCACCAATGTGTGCAAGATACGTGTCTGTCTGGGTGCCAGGAACGCCATTACAGGAACTGGGCTGGGTGTTATTGCATACATTCCTGACCTCGCTCCAAGCAATTTCCTCATATTTGGGCCATTAAAGGAGTTCCTGGGAGGCCAGCATTCCTGACATGAAGCAGGTAGTCCGATCATGGTTCCGGCATCCTGAGAAAACTTCCTACTTCGATGGTATCCAAGCACTCGTGAAACACTAGGATAAGTGTGTTAGTGTAGCAGGGGATTATATAGAGCAATAAAGGGAGTTTTTAACTCTCATAACGGCATTCTGTTATTCTGCACAATCGAAAGTCTCGGTTTGACTTGAACGCCCCTCGTACATTTCTCCTACACACCCCATATGTTTATATCAATACGAGGAAGATAATTATAACTGAACAGCACCTGCATGTCATGTTTAAAAGTGGACGGCAGCACACTTTATTGCTGCTGCATTCAGAGTCGTGTGCCATTCTCCGCGCGCTTCACCACCGCAGCAGGATGTCCAGCCAAATACACTAAAGGCTTTGCTTTTTCCTCCCTTTAAATCATTAACCACAAAGCACTTCTTTTTAAAGTAGTGAAGACAAAATGAAATTTAGCATACGTCAAGCTAATCTATGTGCTTAATGTAGTAAATAAAATAGCAAGGGCTGTGTTTTAAACCAAATGAGAAATCCTTTTATTGTTAAAAAAAAAAAAAAAAATTTTAATGCTTAATGTCTGTAGGGAGATTTGCAAAGTGGATTCATTTTCTGTTTTCACAACGATAGAGAAGGAGAGCTAGCATAGCAGTTAGCTCTGTCATTTAACAGTTTCATTCATAAAATGGTCTCTATTAGGGTTTACAAAGGGTTTAACAATATAAGAGCTACCATAAGCTAGCATAGCATACATCATTAATTATACTGTATGCTGTTTATCCATTTTATTCATTAAGTTGTGATTCATAGTTATGTTTGCTGAAAAACAGAGACAGCGACAGAAAAAGAAAGTGTGTGTGTGTGTGTGTGTGAGAGAGAGAGCGAGCGCCTGGTGTTAGCTATATCTTTTATATATATAGACGATGTTAGCATGTGCTAAGTTCATTCCCCAGATTAAATATGGAGGCATCGATGACCTAAACATTCTTAAAAATAAACCTGTCAGAAATCGTCCTTTTGAGCAATGCCAGAGGAGAACAGAGGTGTTCTTTTGGTCAAGAACCTTTAATAATTTCTGTCCGTGCAACAATTACATTAATAATAATTTCCCAAATCTGTGTGGCAATGTTTGAAAAAGCACCTGCTGAAAAGTTCTTTAATTAAAGTGTATAACAACAGAACGTTAAACTAATTCTCTATGTTCAAATTTTTTGTGGTTAGCATTAGAATAGCTAGCGGGGTGGTAAGTTAAGGTAAGTTAAGTTAAGCAACATGCTTGCAGGCTAAATATTTATTAAGGTTGTATGCCAGGCCATACAAAATATGGTTTTGCATATAGCACTGATGATGTAACTTGAAGACAGTGAGATCATACTCGTTCATACTACCAGAATTAAAACACTTCAGGACATGCTGTTTGAGGAAATTTATGTATATCTGTATATGTATATATATGTATATGCTTATACATATCATACTTATATCAACATGTCATAAGTTATATTTAATGCTGTGGAACATTAAGGAGACAAGTTACTTCATATTCTCACCCATAGCCACTATAAACAGTCACTCCTTCAGCAGCTTCTTTCTCTTTCATTAACCTGCCATATTTTTGAGAAAATAGAAAACACTACGAGCTCTGTCCTAAAGACTTCCCCAACACAAATATTACTATTACAAAGCAGTGACACTGGGGACTCCTTCCATAAATTATAAATATTATTTATCACCACCTGCATACAGAAAAAACAACAACAACACATATTCAATTGTCAACTTTAATTCAATTGTGTATTTAATTGTGTAATCGTAGGTTATGTGGCGCATCGTCCGTACAAGTCCCACAGAAACATTAACGCATACTGTACAAACCTGCGACTGGAATTACAGCCAGCACTGTCATAGGACTGCTGAACACTTTCTGCACTTTCAGATTGAAGAATTCAACAGCGTTGTGGTGTTAAAAAACAGTGGGTGTGTTTTAGATAATGCTCCACAATTACAAATTTCTGCATTCCTGCATATTAAGCCTTGATATACAGTATTAACATTCTGTGATCTGATGATTTTTGTGTTTTACTGTAAGAGAAGCAATTTTGGCATTTGAAAAATCTGTGATTTGTTTAGATAAGTATATAGAATTTGTGTTAATCTATCAAGGCAAGGCATCTTGTATAGATTTGGGGTTTGTCATTAAAGTCCATTTTTGCAATAATAAGAAAGCATATCTCATTATAATAATAATTTAATATTTAACTTTATTTTTTTAAGGTCATGAACAGTCGTATAAGCATTTCACTGCTTATCACACTGTGGTCGTGTAAATAAAATTAGAATTAGAATTTAATAATAATAATAATAATGCATCTAACTGTACATAGGGGCCTTGAGAAGAGCTGAAAGCTGTTTGATCAGAATTTAAGATGATGCCCTTATGTCAAAATCATTTTTCAGACTTTAAGGTTGGGCTTTAACTGTAAAACACACATATATTTTTTAAATAAAATGTAGATTTTAATCTTAGATATGCTTTCTGATCTTCAAGGTTAGGATTAATTGTGTGGTCAAGTAGTTTATGATACCAAGTGTGGCCTCTACCGCCTCCTCCTCATTCTGTGCGTCTGTGTGTGTGCGCGCGCGCGCGTGTGTGTGTAATCTAATCCGCGGGTCTTCGTCTCCGTTATCGGGTCATTAAAGGCAGAGTCGCTACCGAGAGCGCGCGCGAGAAAGCGGCCCGCGGCCAACAGCGCGCGCCACTGCCGGGGCACCGCGGGCGGGTTCGGTGTCGGGGTGATATTTCTCCGCCGTTTGCTTCGTATCAAATACAAAAACACACACGGCACGTGGAGAAAACGGACGTGACGAGTGGGGACTGGGAGAGAAGTCTCGAGCAATAATAATAATAATAATAATAATAATACATTAACAATTATTATGTCATATGACTTGATACAAATTGTGATATGATTGTAATATGTAACATTATTGTCCCCAAACCCTCTTTAGTGTGAATCATGAATGACGGCGTGTTCATTATTATTTATTGCTATTATATTAATAATTGACCTATTCATCCAAACACGCTCAAGATAATGATTTGGTTAAATTGTGACTTATTGAACAGAGAAACGCGAACCATTCCAACAGCAATAACGCGTCTTGCGTGTTTAAACTTTTATGTGTCCTGATTATGAATAACAAAAAAAACATGAGATCTGTTCACACAACAGTAGAGTAACAGTAGAGATAGTGTAAATGTAATTACATTACATTACTCTACACTAGAATTAGAGTGAGCACTGTAGAGCACCTGAATGTGCCCAAAGAGTAAAGGGAAGATCTAGTGCATCTAGTGAATATTCTGGCCTACTGGCTATAGTTGTGGAGTGAGGACACACACACACACACACACATACACAAAATAAAGCAGGTTGAGTTTAGAACAGCATTAGACTTGTTCTTTAGGCGAAAAGCAGAACTGTCACAGGTTGGTTTTATAAAGTGTTTCCTCCAAATCTGGATCATTTCAACAAACTGCACCAAGATTATATATATCTATATATATATATATATATATATATATATATATATATACAGCTGAGACTCTACTTTTGTGTACATTGACTGTTTTATTCACAGCTGATAACTATAAATTTAATAAATTTCAACC
>JAQMYL010000015.1:5299848-5315078 GCA_030014365.1 Clarias pachynema | reverse complement strand
CACTGCATCCAGTGGCTGGGGGGTTTGGGCACTGGCTGGGAATCGAACCCGGGCCTTCCGCATGGCAGGCGAATCACTTACCACTGAGCCACCGGTGGGGGGCTTGTTATGTTAAATGTTTTTATTTATTAAAATAAAAATGAACCACTCGCAAGTACTCGTTGTAAACCATTGATCACCGGTGATTAATTTACGGTTACAGCACACCAGACACTTTTTATTCCTTACAAATAACATACAAAGCTAAAATGGAGAGGAAACTTAATGATAAATCCAGGCTACTTTGATGGCGATCGGACGTTCCTGCTTCTCTTCGCCCTCCCTCTTCCAGGACAGCACTTTGATAGATTTTGTTTCCGTTTTAACCTATTTGGTGAGTCCTGACTTACATTCCTCACTCTCATAACTACAAATGATTGCTGTTTCACAGTAGTAACTGCATATGGTGTTGCTGAATAATATGCTTTAAGATGACTGTATTAATGATTGCTGAGAGATATTCTGAAATTCATGGCTCATGCTCTTACACAGAGGCAGACCATCCATCCATCCATCCATCTAGGAACTTCTGTAGTCCAACTAGGAACCGTGGAGGACAATGGTGACCATTGTATTTTTTTTTTCCCAGTCAACATTCACACAATATGGGCAATTTGGGAACGCCAATTAGCCTAATGTGCATGTCGTTGGATTGTAGGAGGAAACAGGAGAACCCGGAGGAAACCCAACAAGCACAGAGAGAACATGCAAACTCCTTACACACAGATCCTAAGGCGGGAATCGAACCCAGACCCTGGAGGTGTAAGGTGACAGTGCCAACCACTACACCACCGTGCCGCCAAAGGCAGACCAGCTCTACCTAACATGCATGATTAAGTCTGTTTCATGCCACTGGAACTTTCTTTTTCTGAAATCCTGAACAAGCTGACCACAGGCTACAGCTGATGAATCCTCCCTGAGATATCTTTACTAGAACCCATCCTCTATTGGGTCACATCAAATAGCAGTAGTTTTGGTAAAGGCTGTTGGCTACAGTCGATCTTATGACTGTGTAAATCAAAGCCAGTTTACTGTTAAGCCGCTTGTGTCAAAGCATAAAGGTAAGGTTCCACTGTGACTTCGTAATTACACTGGTGGTTAATCATATGTGCATGGAGGAGTGTCCAAAAACAGTCCTCCCTTCCAACCTAGTCATTCTTGAAACTATTTTTAGTCGAGCTAGCTGGATACCTACAGGTAAGTGTCAAATTAAAAGAAAACTTGAATTTAAAATCAAGTTGCGCTAATACACAGGTGTAAACCTTATATAATATTATACTGTATGGAATAATTCATATATAATTTACAGAGCAATGGTAACACACTTCCATCCTGACCAGCCATTGATGTTTATCTCCATTTAATGAAAAGCTCAGAATAATGTCCTCCATCTAGTGTTCCTCTATTCTCATTCGGTGACACTACAGTATGACACAGCTAGTTTTTTAAGTTTAACTAACTTCAGTAACCGCCCCATCCTGCACATCTATTTATCATATTTCAATCCATGGGTTCAATCCAGATCTTACAGCCTGCATCACATGATTGTGTTTGGTTTCCACCCAGTTCTCTGTTTACTTTCCAAAACGTATCAGTAGGTGAACTCTCATACTCGTTTGCCACTAGGAGTGAAGGAGGGTGCAAATTTCTGAGAACAGAATGCACGCTAAATCCAAGGTGTATTCCTGCCTCATTTCCCGGGGATAGACCACAACCCTGAGCAGGAGGCAGTTCCCAAAGATGAATGATCAAATGAATAATGCATGAATAAATAGCCACTTAAAATTTGTTAAATAGTTTTAGTTAACAACCAGCTCAGTCCTGATGTCCTAGCCAATAAGATGCATGACTGGATCTATCTTCATACCACATAAGATTTTTTTGTTCTAATTGAAATTTTTCCTGGAGATGACACTATAAAACCTTTGAACAATTTCACAAAAAAAAAAAGAAAGAAAAAGAAAAATCCATGAAAAATTATCTTCACGTCAACTGACACATATTGGACAGCTCTGGTTATTGCACTTAATTAGGTCACTAATCTAACTATAATAATCCAAACAGCAAAGAGCTGCTCTTTTATATGATCTATAAATAAAGTCTATGACGGTGAAATGAAATCAAAGAGACTTGTCACGGTGCTTAAAGCTCCGCCGTGCTAAAGTAAATCTTCTCCTATCACACCTCGACTCAGGACTTATCAACAGATTTCAGGATGATCAATGTTGCTTCACTGCTTAGCACACACTGTGTGTGTGTGTGTGTGTGTGTGTGTGTGTGAGCCTCCCTCACTCTCCAGAGTCTCAGATCAGCCCTACAGCTTCTCCTTATAATAACAGTAAGTGATGGATGGTGGCGGCGAGCTTGTTATTGTCTTTGCGCCATGAGATCTTTTGCTCCTTCAGTGATTTTGGTCTTTTTAGTGAGAGGGCAAAGAAAACTAAGCTTGAAGGAGGAAACAATGTCTGCATGTGGCAGCACAAGGTGAAAATCCCCAGTGTTATTGGCTTTGGATAAAAAAAAGCTTTCAGTGTTGTTATTTTCATTGTAGGTTATAAATTAGGGCATAAATCTACATCTTCATGTTTCCACATGCAGGACACACAGCACGGTCAAAAGGCTTCAATATTTTACTTAATGTGTTTGGCTAAAATTGAAAATCACACCATTTTCCCAAATGCAGTCAATTATCCATGACGGACTTGTTGTTTCAAGGTTTGCACTGGAACTACTGTGATTAATATTGTTAAGAAGTTGCACTCTGTACTAAACCTAATGCATGCCTAAATTATTCGAAAGATTGTTTCAGTCATTTAGGGAAATTTAATGAAATAATGTTGGCATGGTGGCATAGTGGGATAGTGACACCTTGCACCTCCAGGGTCTGGGTTCAGTTCCCGCCTCTGGGTCTGTTTGCATGGAGTTTGCATGTTCTCCCCGTGCTTGGTGGGTTTCCTCCGGGTACCCAGGTTTCCTCCCACAGTCCAAAGACATGCAGATTAAGCTAACTGGTGTTCCCAAATTGCCCGTAGTGTGTGTGAATGTTGACTGGATGGTCCCTCCACAATCGTAAAATGGGAATAAATATATTGGCCTGCACGGTTCCTAGTTGGACTGTATAGGTTCCTAGATGGATAAAATTAAACAGTAATAATAGTAATAATAATAATAATATATATTTTTAAAAACCTGAATTCTAAATGAGTATGTTAACATTAAAATTTAGAATGTAAAGGTGTTTAGCTCCCTGACTAACTCTCTTATAACTTATGGATCATTTGTATTCAAGACACAGCACACATTCATAGCAATTAATGTAGTAAATGTAAATCTTACATATTAAATGAATAAAGATAATATCACTCCAACAACAATAAAATTATACTAAGAGTAATAAAATTAAACACAACTCTGGGATCATAATAATAATAATAATAATAATAATAAAAAACAACTAAACATAAAGTTAAAAAAAACAAACAAAAAAGAAACAGGAATGTTGCTTTTTAAGTGAACTCGATTGTTACTGTGTAGTTTTTCTTTTTTGGAGTTAAAGGTGACATTGGTTGTCCTCTCTGTAATTCTCGGCAACTCCCCTTCTCTGAGAAGTGCGGCATAAATATCTGTCTGTGCGGTATAAACAGATCGGTCACAACCCCGAGCCAAATTAAACAACCAGATTAAGAGCTCTACATCGCTTCACTGCAAAACAGCCACCATGCAACATCACTTCTTTTTTAATTTCTTTTATACCCTGGCCTTCTTAAGCATCACCAGGTTACATCATTGACCTGATTTTATTAAGCTATTTGTTAGAATTTTGCTTGTAATTAAACTAAGATAGAAGACAGAAGCAGGGAGGGATTCTTATGCACAAGAGTGACATGACTTTATCTAAACTGATTTGACCAAACATTTATTGCTAAAATAGTTTGACAGTGTAGGCTAAAACTGATTGATGATCTATTAGTGGCTATAAAAAAAAGAAAGCAAGATATGTATGCTTGAGTTATGCAAAATACAGCAGTATACTCTCAGAATACTAAACTTCTTTTTTTTTTTGCTAGCGGAAACATCATAAACCGTTTTGCAACTTTTGTAATATTTTGCTTTGAAAAGTGTCCACATTAAAGCTTTACATTAAAAGTTATTTATAATTAAATACCTTTATATACATAATTTTAAATGTACATCAAATCCATATTTTCAAGTTGATCTATTAAAAGTAGAAAATTCAAGAATCAATTAGGAATTAAATTTTACACTATTTGATTTGCTTTAAGCTCTTATAGTAGTACTAAAAATGAGCCTGCATTCCTTCTTGCTGAGGTAGTACTATTTTTTAAGTTACACTGTTGCATTGCCTTCAATATAAATACATATTTCACTTGGAAAAGAGAATATTATAATTGTAACAACAAAAAAGTGGCATAAATATAAAAAGGAGACAAATTCAGGGTTTAGTTATGAATTACAATATGCAAAGTAGCATATTATTTGATTCGCTGTACACTTAAAAGTAGTAATCTGTATCATTCTTTGTTGCTGGAGTGATATAGCCTACATTTTTTGCAATTTTAGTAACATTTAGATAAAGGTGATTCATATTTTAAACTAATAGATAATAATAGTCCAATTGTATGAAATATGCATATTTTAAAAAAAAAATGCATAGCCTATAAAAAGCCAAGTTAAGAATTACAATACACAGTAATGTTGAATTCTTTCGAAATCCATATTAATTACCAAATTGATTCTTCAAGACGATATAAATCCTGTTAGATGCACATGAACACAGATGTTAATTCAAACTGATTTTTAGCCTTTTTTCCCCCTTTGCACAGTAAGTTTTTCCCCTGCAGAACACACTGTCTTTCTCTCACTTGCTGATGCAATAACGCACTGAAGGAGGACAAGATAAGAAAGTTCACGCGGGTCAGAAAAAATAAATAAACACCAACTCTCTAAGATCCATCAAAAGCCATTCCAAAACGATAAAAAAAAAAAAAAGTGTGATCTGCACAGTAACATGTAAAATATGAAAATATCTTTATTCACAATATAATGCTGTCCTTCCAAAATGCTGCAGCAAGTTTGCACCTGGAGACAACACACGTCCCCAAAAGTATAAAGCTTATCTATATAGCCTATATACATACGGTTTTTTTTGCAATACAAATAGTGAGTAAACTAGATTCATTCAGATAAAAAAATTGCATAAAACCCGCACTTTGTATTTCCTTGAACCTGCAAGGAATGAAATGCGAGCTGTTTTAAATAAAATAGACAGTTTCTCTGTACAGGAAGACGCGTCACTGCATGGTCCCTCTGTTCAATTTCAACTTAACAATGTCTTTTTGCTTTTTTGAACAAGAGATGATGTGCATTTTGTACATTAAAGAAAAAGAACCCCGGAATATATTTATATGTATATATAAAAACCGTCCTTTCAGGATGCGGTGGTGCCGCATAATCTGGTGGAGTTCAGCATCTCTTTAAGCTCGTTTTCTGGTTTCCCCGCCACCATGAACGGCCACGTCTGCGAAAAAAAAAAGAAAAAGAAAAAAAGAAAGAAATTATATTTAAATTATTGTAAACTTGTTTCTTTCTTTATAGATTTATTTCCATTAATTATGCGTTAAATTGCATTAATTGCATGGCCAAAAATTAAGTTATAGACAACAACAAAAAAAATCTTTCATCTTGAAAAAAGGGTAATTTATTTTAAAAGAGTTAGCCAAAAAATGTATACACACTATGTATCATACATGTTTCTTTTCCTAAATTGTGTATATCTTTTTGGCTGATTTTGTATGAATCGAATAAAAAATGCATACAAGAGTTTTCTTATAATTATTGCCTGCATATTTATATGAACAGGCCTTTATATGCACCTTCACGAATGGACAAGCTCGCATCTTCTAGTTACAGTTTTCTAATTATTCCTAAAATGCATTTATTTTTATGTAACTTTTGCACGTGCTAAACACAGAAATAAAGGATTTAATAAACCCGTATACTGCTTTCTGGACTTATACACGGTCTAGGAGTGAATTATTTTGCTTATGAATTGATTTGCACATTTATAGCATTCAGCCATCTAGGTAAGACTGACACACACACACACACACACACACACAGATGGGTTAAAATACGTACGCAAAAAGAGCAAAAACATTTAACATGGTTTAAAATCGTGTGCGATAGATAGATAGATAGATAGATAATGCATGCATGACAGGTGTTAAATCAGCACCTATATATTTTTTTGCCTGCCCGACTGGACACCTCTCTCTTACCAGGTTAACGGGATGGATGTATCCGTGCTCGTGCTTGTCGTTGGCCAGGATCTGGCGCAGGTGGGCGATGTAACTCGACGCGAGCCGCAGCGTGTCCAGTTTGGACAGCTTGGTGTCCGGAGGTACCCAGGGCAGCGTGGTTTTCAGGCGCGAGAACGCCTTGCTCAGCACGCGCATCCGCGCCCTCTCGCGAGCGTTCGCCGCATTCCTCTGGACCTGTTTGCCCTCGTGCGCCACGGCCGCGCCCCCCCCTCCTCCGGCGGACGCCGCTCTGCGCGAGGACGCAGACGCGGCCGTTCTGCGCCGCTTGCCCGGCGCGTGCCCGGTGAGCTCGGTAACCCCGGATCCCTCCCCGTTCGAGCTGTCCTCCGCGCTCTCCCGTGGCGCCGTGTCTCCGCCTGAGCCGAACGGCAGCAGCCCGTCCAGCAGTTCCGAGTCGTGGAACTCGTCCGCGTCGCTGATGGAGCCGGTGGACATGACGAGTGGTGGACTTCTCGAGCTTCCAGCCCAGATAGCAGTGTCTTAAAGCATGTGCCGCACGTGTACACTCCTGGTGGGAGAGATCAATGAAACGTGGAGCAGTCCAAAGTGGCGGAACTGGGTATTTATGTGGCGCGCGCACAGGGGCGGGACGTGATATGGAAACTCCTGCTGGGAACGAGAACACACACTTACACAATGTCCTGAGCGTCCATCTCACACGTACGCCCTGTGGCTGTGCTGCTCAGTGATTTTGCTCCAACACACCTGACTTTAACCCATCATCTTGCAGTGTCTCCAAACAATTTTATACCATCAGGAGAAATGGGGGTGGCACAGTGGCCTGGCACCTCCAGGGTCTGGGTTCGGTTCCCGCCTTGTGCCTGTGTGCATGGAGTTTACATGTTCTCCCCGTGCTTGATTTGTTTCCTCCAGGTACTCCGGCTTTCTCCCACAGTCCAAAAATGAATTGCCATAGACTAAAAGTCGCCAAATTGCCCATAGTGTGTGAAAGAGCATTTGAGTGTGTGTATATGTGTGCTCTGCGATGGATTGGCACCCCATCCAGGGAGTACCCTGCCTTGTGCCCTAAATCTCCTGGGATAGCCTCCAGGGCCACCATGTCCCTGTACAGTAAGGCTCCTACATACGAATGAGTTCCATTCCAAGTCCAATTTGAAGGTACTAGGATACTAACACAACTAACATGTTCCATGATCTTACCCTGTTCTTTAGAATCATGCCGATAGTTGAACGATTCATGTTAAAAGAACGAGCAATGTCTGGCATCTTTTCACCTCGCTCCATTCTCTCAATTATTGTCATTTTTATGTCTATCATTATTGTTTGGAGCTTCTTAGGAGTACCAGCTTCATCGGCGCTGCTTTCATGCTTGCTTTCGGACATCCTGGGATGCATGCTGTACACACCTGACAATGTACGCCGAACATGTGAACTAACTTCTGCACAAAGGCATGTTCATATATTTGAAAATTTGTAACTCGAATGTTCGTATGTAGGGGACTTACTATATACAGGATAAAGTGGTATAGATGATGAGTGAGTGAGTGAGCGAGTGAGTAGAAAGGGCCTTAGCCAGGGGTGTGGTACCTTCATGGGTGCACGTTTTCTACCTTTAGCATGTAGTGTACATTAAAAGCACTTTAAATGTACTCCAAAAATACAATTATGTACCTTAAACCTTTTTTAAGGTCATTATATACATTGATCACAACACCCCCCCCCCCCCCAAAAAAAGTTGCACGCTAATAATTCATTGGACCGCCTTTATTATGACTGTCATTATTTTGATAAGCTTATGCAATGCCTCAACATTTATTTATTTTTTATTTCCAGAGTCGGATTAATTTCTCTCCAAGATCTACTGAGGACGGGAGAGTTGGACCACTGTGTAAAGCCTTCTCCAGCACATCCCGAAGATTTTCAATAGGGTTAAGGCCTGCACTCTATTGTGGCCAATCCGTGTGTGAAAATGATGCTCCCAGAACCTCTCTTTCACAATTTGAGCCTGATGAATCCTGGGATCATCATCTTTGTAAAATGGGAAGAAACATTGATGGGAAAAACACTAACTCTATATTTAGGCCATCAGCTGACCTCATTTTTTGTGCACATAGTACTGCTGAACCAAGACTTGACCAACAGGAGCAATACCAGATTATAACACTGCCCCCACAGACTTGTATGGTAGGTACTATTCTTGATGGATGCATCACATAAAACAGGGTAAATCTGCACTCATCAGACCATGTGACCTTTTTCCAATGCTCCGCAGTCCATTCTTGATGCTCCTTAACAAATTGAAGCCTTTTTTTCTGATTAGCCTCACTGATAAACTCATTCATCCTCATCATGCCCATTTAGGATAATATTCTGACCACATTTCCTCCTCATTCTTCCAGGTTTTAGTAATGCATTTTTCAGTTCTTAATTTAAGTAATTTCAACAATTTTGTTCTTTGCTGCAGGCCAATAATTTGACCCTGAAACAGATTAACATCTTTGCCACAATCACAGGATATGTCTTCTGACATAGTTGTTTAAGAATCGAGAAGCTCACTGCATTAATTAATATTAATCACTGCTGCAATTATCCAGTGGAAGGCTGTTAATTCTTATTTGCTTCGGTAAATCAACGTGGTATTTTTTTGCCAGACAGAGTATGTTATATGTTTTATAAGTACCATTTATGCTAAACTAGGCTATCTTTGGGATGATTTTAGGAAGTTCAATCCAATTAACTGAGCCATGCAATTTTAGGTTGGAGATTAAAGATTTGTGGACGCCTTCCCATCACACTCTTAGCAAATCTGTTGCCAAAAGTTGGAAGTTCCGACTTTGGAAGTTGGAAGTTCCGACAATTCTATATACTATCTTTGCACACTGTAGGATTATTACAGTTTCCCTTCACTGGAACTAAGAGACCCAAACCTGTTACAGCATGACTACTGACTATGGCCCCGTACTCAGTTTGAGCTCCACGAAGACATGGTTTGCAAAGGTTGTAGTAGAAGAACTCGAGTGTCCTGCACAGAGCCCCGACCTCAACCCTACTGCACATCTTTGGGATGAACTGGAACATCGACTGCACCCCAGATCTTCTCACTCAATATTAGCACCTGATTTCATTAATGCTTTTGTTGCTGAATGAACACAAACCCCTAGAGCCACCCTCCAAAATCTAGTGGAAAGCCTTCCCAGAAGAGTGGAGATTATTATAACAGCAATGGGACGGGACTGAGATTTTTAAGCACATACATGATGAAAATGATAGTCAGGTGTCTGTAAACTATAGGTTAAATGGCGCATATGTTCTGTAGATAGCTTATAGAATATTCCACCATATCTGTGGTGCACTGGAATCTCATTCAGTTTGTGTCCTCGCGCCTTATGGCCAGTGATTCCGGGCTCATGACCAGTTTAAAGCAGGATACTGGACATAAATGAATGTTGAGTACGCTAAAACGAATGTATTCTGGGCTCTGTGTTTAGCTTCATGCTAGTATGTATTTTACTGCTGGATCTATCTATTATTTTTTATGTTGTGTGTTCACCGTTCAAAAATATATTGCAAAATAAGGCTTATACATAAAGATCTATCATAAGTTTGCGCAAGAACTACTGTCTAATTCTAAGCTTCCTTTTACACGTCTGCCTTCATTGTGGCACCTCTGGCTCAGAATCAGGATTTAAATAAAGATTGAAGAACTTGTCTTAAAAGTAATACATTCTTAAATAATCTTAATTAATAAATAAAATATGTATTTTGCTGAAACATTAAGAGGCAGATTTCAAGTAAATAACAAATAAATTGTTTTATGTGCGGCACGGTGGCTTAGTGGTTAGCATTGTCACCTTGCACCTCCAGGGCTTGGGTTCGACTCACGCCTCTCGGTGCATGAAGTTTGCGCCTTCTCCCTGTGCTTGGTGGGTTTCCTCCGGGTATTCCGGTTTCCTCCCACAGTCCAAAGATACGCTAATTGGCGTTCCCAAATTGCCCGTAGCGTGTGAATGAGTGTGTGTGGGTATGTGTGCCCTGTGATGGATTGGCATCCTGTCCAGGTTGTACCCCGCCTTATCTCCTGGGCTAGGCTCCAGACCACCCGGTGATCCTGTATACAGGATAAAGCGGTATAGACGATGAGAAAATGAGTGACATTGTTTTATATGCTTGCTTATATGTGTTATATACCCCAAATTCCATTGGGTAAATCACACATACCACATCCAACCCTATTGCTTGCCTTAATATATCCTGCTTAATATTTTGCTTCTCAGGATTTAAGGCTTACAGAAATGGCAGAAGAGGTAACAAATATCAAAAATTACTTGTCTGACTGACTTAAATGTCCAAAACGATTATTTCTTCTAATGTAGGCACTGCAGGGGCAAACAAATCCACATGGACATAATAATTAAATTAAGATGTATGCCTTTAGAAACACAGCTCTTCGCCCTTAATCAACCTATGACGTTGTAACAGAAGACAAATAATAAATCAAAGCTTTCAAAGCATAATGATTTTTTATATCAGATGTCCTCAAACGTTTTGCACCGAGAGACTCATTTACCTGTATCATAAATTCAGCTGAGATTTATTTTTTGAACATACTGTATTTAAATATTATGTTTACAATACTATTCTAGATTCATCGTAGCTATAGAGCCTTTTATATCTTTAATTAGTTAGTTGTTAAAGTGCTTTAAAAGTAATAATATTATATATATATATAACAAAACAAATATACTAATTACTTATTCTAAATAATTACTAAATATATCATTCTATTATATAATATTAACTAAATGTACCAACTAATTATCTAACTAACTATACAAACAAACTAATAACATATTTCCAAAAATGTAATAATTAATTATGAGGAAAAAAATATTTTTAAATGTGTACATATTTGATATAATAATAATAATAATCATAATAATAATAATAATTGATAAATATTATATTTGATGTAAGTACTCTTTACCTTTAATCAGCACGTAATTATATCTAAATATGTAAAAATAAAAAATAAAAAAAAAACAGTATTATAATGTAATTTATAAATATGTCACAATATAAATAGCATATTTTAGGAAATACTTAACAATCACAAAGGTCAGAAAAATCCTTTTCTATACATCTTAAACTCATTATTTCACTCAGCATTTTTGAGCCTGATTTTACAGCATTATAAAATTAAAATTAAAATTTTATTTGTCACATACACAGTCATACATAATATATGCAGTGAAATGGTTGTTTAAAAAGAAAAATAGAGCATTAAAATTAAGAATATGAAATAAGAATATAATAAAAAAGAAAATAGAGTATTCTAATAAAGAATATGAAATAAAAAATGTATAAAAATTATACAAATATAGAACAACTAGAAGACATAAAATGTACAATACCCGAATACATGCCTATTTATAGCCCAGCTGTTTACATAATACTAATATTATAATGATGATATCCAGAAAGTGCATGAATCCTGACACGGAAGTTAGAGCACCTGCTCCTCCCACTGACTTAGCAGGTGGCATGTTGAGAATTTAACAGCCAATCTCGGAAACACCAATTACACGCATGCGCTGATGTGATGTCATAATGTACAGTATACACTAGAGACAAAGAGCGCAGTAAACTTTCAGCACCTTCTCTTTAACAGGATCTCTGCCCACAGGAGAGGCTCAGATCAAGCCCTGGCGCCTCGGAGCACTTGGGTGTAACTGATACCCCCTGCATCCCACACAACACAGTGTTTGGCTTTTTAATGGCACTCCCAGGTCAGGTTTTTCACCCCTCCCTACACAACCGGCCCTTCGCGAGCCAAAACATCCCGCGCGTGGTGTGGAAGTGGCACAGTTAAAGGGGAGCTTTGAGAGAAGCTTGAGATGGGGTGATGATTGCTACGACACACACTGTGGGGAATTAGTTCACTCTGATACTGCATGAAGATTCAGGTTGAAATACCAAATGGCTCTGTGTTCACAAGATGCATTTTCGTAGTCTAAGTCTGAAATATTGCAGTTCCACAGCCTTCCTAGTGCCTTCCTAAAAAGTAGTCTGACGTCTGGGCAGCTACTGAACATGCTTTTTTACATCATTCAAGGACAAACAGGCTGTAGGTCCCATACACAATCAAAGATATAATTTTAATAAATAAGTATAACAAGGTAGTACAGAAGCACATGATTTAGTGTGATAATTTTGAGATCTAGAATTCATAAAAAAGACTTACTATTTCATAATTCAAATATCATAATTATGTCATAATTATGACATGAGCTCTGATTTTTTTGCACCCTATTTTCTTGTGACCTTATTTTATCCTACCAGTTATGCATTATATAATGCTTTTTATTCTCTTTTCTAAATTCTTTGACACTTTGAGTCACGTCAGTCTAGTACAAATGCCAATTCACAATCACGTGACATAATATGCAGAGATGAATTTTTTTAACCTATTCACATAATACGGACAGTTTTGGACAGAATAAAAAAAATTTTTTTTTAACATCTTTAAACTCAATTTCCTACATGATTTAAAATGTTTTGTACATTTTTACTTGGAGTATATCTTACTATCTTTCTTTTTCATGTGGCATTTGTTGAATATTATTATTTAGCAACAGATAACTAGTTGTCTGCTTGTCCATTAAGCGCGAGGTGTTAGACGGCGCTACAGGAGATGGGTGATGATCCTCCAGAGATCTGACCCCTGACATCTCAGATTTCCGGTATCTCTGAGACAGCGAGCTCTTCCCTCTATCACTCTCGGCCATCAAAACACCCTTAATCTGGCCCCAATTAGCTAGTCTGCTGACCTTCCCTGGACAGGCAGGGCTCGTTAGCGGTTTGCTTTTAGTTGCAGTGTCATATAGCCTTAAGTAAGCTGTTGCATTGAGGAACAAACAAACATGGGATCACTGCAGGAATCAGGTAGACGCTTATATGGGTTTGTTTTCAGAGAAAACTGTTTTCACAGACAAATCCAGATTCTCATGCAGCCTGGCAGTTATAAGACATTACACTTCTGTGCTGATGAATTCTCAATACTAATCGGTTAGATGGTATTGATTAATTATCTATAACAGCAGCTCTGCTAGTAGTTCCTGATGCAAAGCAAATCACACATTTATATTGATGCACAAATGTATGACTATTTAACAATAACAACACCACCAACAACAACAACAAAAAAACAAACAATTGTTTACATAGTGAAGCTTTCAGTAAGGAGATGTTTATTTAACAGTTGCGGTATGAGTCTCCAGTGTCAGCAAAAAAAATGAAGTTTTCTGATATGGAGGATACGAATGTAACATACTGGAATTTCCTTCGGGATCAATAAAGTATCTATCTATCTATCTATCTATCTATCTATCTATCTACTGCAGGTTTTCATGTGGCATTTGTCAAATATTATTAACATATGAATTAACATATAAATTAATGTTATTCATTTCTAGAAATAGCTACCGTTTATAGCTACTAGGACACAAGCTGTAACAAATAAATACTTAATGGATAAAAAGTATGACAAGTATTTTAAAAAAGTACATTCTTTAATAAATATGTTGTAATTGTTGTGAAATAGAAAGTATAAAATGGGACAATATGCTTTTACATAAATGTAACCGATTGTTATTTAAATCCCAGGCATTCATTCATTCATCTTCTATACCGCTTTATCCTGTGATCAGGGTCGCGGAAATCCCAGGCATATTCAATTCAATTCAATTTTATTTGTATAGCGCTTTTAACAATTGTCATTGTCGCATATAATGTATATGTTCACAATGCACCCTCTGAGTGATGTTTTACTGTACATGAAACATGACCCATACAGACAGTTCTGCCCACAAAAGACCCTCAGATAGCCTGTGTTATGATTGCAGCTTCTTCTTCCTGCCAGGAAACAATAGGATGCTGAAGAAATACTGTACAAGCAAAAGGCAGCCTAGACAGTTTTGCTTTGTTGCTGACCCACAGTGTTCAAAACAGAGGGTCAAACTGAATCTGTTTTACTAACATGATCTCTGTTTCTCTCCTTTTTCTCATGGGTGGCCTAGTAAAAGGAAAAAAACAATAAAAATAGGCATGCAAGATTGATAGTCGTAGTTCAGTGTTAAGAGATAGCTTAAAATAGTCTGAGTATTCCCGGACCACAAATCCAGTCACAGATCTGGCTTGCACTCATCTTCAACTCCAAATCCCTGATGAGAGTGCAGTTTGTTCATTAACTATGATCTTCATAGAGCCTGACCCCAACTACATGAAGGTCACATCTTTCCCTCATCAGTCCTGGTACTTATTCATACACGGATATATGAAAGAGTTAAATAAAGGAAATAAAGGAAATTTTCTTATGATCAGTCTTTCAGTGCTTGCTCTTGTCACAAAAATGTGATTTACTCTAATGTAGATTTTTCCATTTACTCCAAACGTAGACAAGTCTGCTTTCTGACATTTGCTTCTTTTACTGAAAAGAGGAATGCAGCTACCAAATAATGGCAGTCTGTCTCACCCAAAATCCATTCTGTAAACATCATTCGTGCCTCAAACCACATCCAGTCCTTAAATATCACCACACAGATATGCTAAAACAAAGCATGACTCACATGATCGAAACCTTCCTGTGTAACAAAATCCTGTGATGCTTTTGAGAAGCCATATTAGATTCTGGTTTTATGATGGGAACATAGAGGGTATCAAGATGTACATCACCACATACATTATATACAGTATACAGTATACACACACTGTTAAATGGTTACATGCAAAAATCATACCATTAAAATAAATATATATATATACACTACCGTTCAAAGGTTTGGGGTCACTTGCAAATTTCTTTGTTTTTGTTTAGTGATTTATTTTCTACAT
>JAQMYL010000015.1:5254743-5271538 GCA_030014365.1 Clarias pachynema | reverse complement strand
GTCTAAGCATTTCACTGCATATCGTACTGTGTATGACTGTGTATGTGACAAATAAAATTTGAATTTGAATTTGAATTATTTCTAGGTTCTCGTTATATTCATTCACTTAGGGCTGACTTAGAAACATAAGCAATTGTACTTAAAACATACATGAAATTTTTAAGCATTGAATAAACTTTTTTTTTAAATCACGTTTTTCTTTTTACATTCGCATATTAAAATAACAATACATATTAAGTAAGCAAAAGCAAGTAACATATTTAATAACAGTGACATTTTGAAGTATATGGACTGAAATAATCATTTTGTGTAAAAGTTAAGTGCATATTCTAAATGATATTTATTGGGTCAATTTTTTTTCTTCAGTATTAAGTAAACTGACTACCTGCACACTTACTGAAGTAAATTTGAAAGTGAAAAGGCACACATTTTACAATATATTTTTTTTACTTTCAAAATAATAATAATTAAATTAAATAAAAAAAACACTATGAAATTCTACTTATTATTTTGTCTGGCACTGCTGTTGTGTTAATCAGTTGTGTTTGTGTGTGTGTGTGTGTGTGTGTGTCATTTTTTCAAACATCAAGGTAAGTTTAGCTTCATGCTAGTTTGTTTAGTTAGTTAGCTTTTGTTGCCTTAGCACTCATTCTAAAGGGGTTTGAATTCTGTGTTTATGTTAATATTAAATAAAACTATATATGTAACAAAAATTCTGTGTGTTTGTTTGCACAGGTAGTTATGTCACCACCATGTCACAATGTAAGCAGTCATAATCATCTTTTAGTCATACGGTGAGCATTCACTGAAGTAACATTGGAGCAGCGTGAGGAGCGAGTTGACCAAACACTCTGTTTTCAGGTAATGATATCACGCGGCCATAAAGATCTGAATGATATACAGTATATACAGTAGGCCAATCTATGTGTACATGACTTTGAGATATTAGCCATACGTTTACTCAAATTATCTGTTTCGAAATATTAGCTATACTTTATATTTGTTATCTGTTTTGAGATGTTAGCCATAATTTTACTCAGGTTATCTGCTTTGGGTTATTAGCTTTACTTTTACTTGTTAGCTGTTTTAAAATATTACCCATACTTGTACTCAATTTATCTGTTTATTTGCTTTATTGTTGTTGTTGTTTTACATTTGTGGGCTTTACATTCATGAAAAACTGTACGGCTCAGTATCTCCCGCTGCATTATCCACTGAGTCCGCTGTGTGGCGCAAGAACGCACATCTCCCACACTTCCGCCCCAGAAACAGGAAGTGACGTCACAAACACCAATGGCCGCTTTTCTGTTGCTATGTGTGAGCCAGTACGGAAAAGCCTTTGTTTAGTTTCGTGTCTCACAAGCGGGCTGTAGCGGTTTTAATTCCTCATTTCCGCCGCGTAGAAATATTTAAGCACTTCTTGGTTTTCAAGTAAGTTGTTTATTTTTTTTGGCCTGGTTTATAATAATTAAAAACAAGCTTTTATAGTTAGTAAGGCGTTAATAGCGGAATGGATGTCGCTTGTAATAACAGAATGAGGTGTTAATAACGCGTTAATACCCCATGGACCAGCTGTAAACAGTACGGGGGGGGGTTTATTTAGTTCATTTTTAAATGTAGTAGGATATAAGATATCTAAGGAAGACTAGAATAATGAAGAGCTGAAAGAAACGCACAATGTTTTGTTAAAAAGCTAATAAGAAACAGATCCAGCAAATATATAGACAGTAAAATGTCTGTGTTTAGGGACAAGTGTGATGTAATTTCAGGACACTGACGCAGGAGGTGCAGAAACTTTAGTCTTTAACCTGCAAACCTTTATTATTCTTATTTATTAGCCTTATATCTTGCTAAAGATGCTGCAGGTCTGATTAGCTAGCAAAGCTAATGCTAACGTTTCCCTATTTCATGATGTTTCCTGCACTAATTCCAACACACACACACACACACACACACACACTGTGCCAGTCTAAAGTTTGTTCTGTCCTGATATATTTTTCTACACTGTAAAAAAAAAAATCCTGAAGGCATCCAATAATCTTGAAACCTATGAAGAAGTAAGTATACATCCTTCATCATCTGAGGCTCTAATTTGAGAGGTGATTTCTCTGAGGAAGGAAGTGTTCGCACTTGTGGTTCGCTTCTCTTGTCTCTAAACAAAGTATAAAACGATGCATTGGTGCCTTTACCAAATTATAAAACTACGTCTTTAGTCTTTCAGCTGCTCCCGTCGAGGCGTTCACCGTCCGATCTGCACACAAAGTTTTATGCACAGGTTTTACGCCAGATGCTCTTCCTAACTCTACCGTCATATTTTATCTGTTTTATTGGGACCCGAACTGAATCCTGCAGCTGGTTTTGGACGTTGGGTGTGAATCGAACTCGGGCCTTCCGCATGGCAGGCGAGAAACCTACCACTGAGCCACTAATGCCCCTGATAGTTTATAAAAAGTATTGTTATACTTTAAAAACAGCACAAGCACGACAACGGATAATATGAATAAAACGTCGCCAATGCATGTAATGTTTTTATTTTGTGACTAGCTTTTTTCCAGTCACCAGTGGCGATCGTCGTTCCCACAAAATATTGAATAGATAAATAAACAGAGAAATGCCATCACTAAGGATGGGAATCTTTGGTGCCGATTCAATTAAAATTGCTATTCTATAAGTATCACGATTTTATAAATATCCTGATTCGGCGTTACATTTTTTCTCAATTTTGTTTTGTCCCCCAGTTTTAAACCTTTTAAAAAAGTTTGATGATTAATTAAATGTAGCAGAGTTAATTTTAATCAAACTAAACATGTCAAGTGTGAACACACCCTAAATGAACTTCTCCTCTACAGCAGAGGTACGTTTTGGCCTTGCTTTTCTGGGAAGGTCTTCATGAGAGCCAGTTTCATCATGGTGCTTGATAGTTAGATAGATAGCAAATGCACTTGACAATACTGTTCTTGCAAGAACTTTTCCAGAACAGCTGCATGTGTTATTTCATACATTTTGAAATCTCCAGTATTGTTCTAGAATGTAGAAAATAAATCACTAAACAATAAACACTGCATTCAAAGGCGTATCCACACTTTTGACTGGTATCGTATGTATAAAAGACACTTGATTATCACACCTATATGTTCTTGCTGAGCATTTCATTTCAGATTTAGTCCCATCTTTCCTGCAATAATGACCCCCACTCTTCTGGGACGTCTTTGCGTTAGGTTTTGGAGCGTGCATGTGGGGATCATTCAGGATCATTCAAAAGCATGAGTGAGATGAGGTTGAGGAGTTTGGGGGTTTGAATGAGGTTGAGGAGTTTTGGGGTTTGGTCGGTGTTCCAGTTCATCCCAGTGGTCTTCAGAAGGGTTGAGGTCAGGGTTTCAGTGCAGGACATTCAAGTTCTTCCACACTAGCTGTAACACACAATGTCTTCTTGGAGCTCACTTTGCGGACAAATTATATTTACATTGTTATGCTTGAATAGGATTAGGTTACATTCTTTACTTCCAGTGATGCAAAATCTTAATGATTTATATGTTTTAACCTTTATTTCAACCTAGATTTATCCAAATAATGGACATCAACCAAAAGAAATGTAGTGCACCATTACACCTTTTGTAGCAATGCAACAAATCAGCTGAGTTTGGTGTGTGTTTGAAGTTTCCTCTTGTAGGACACTCAACGCTAAAGCTAAAAGGTTAATGTAATATTATCAATGTGCTTTTCTTACTATCTTCCCTCCCCAACAGGATGTTTTAGACTAATGCTATTCCTGTTCCGTGACTCAGTGTATCAGTATCAGGATGTTTTCATTGATAAAGGCATTATAGCACTTCTGGATGAGGGCGTCCACCACATGCTCTAAATGTAAACGTAAATGTAGGCGATAGGGACAGGAGTCATCAGGGAACAGCAGATATGATGTCATCACGATACACAGGTGCTGATTCAATTGTTTTGTAAATGCTATTTTTTTCTTTTTAGATTTTGTTACAATTCTAAACAAGTTTAACAAATAATTCACTCCTACCACACAGGACACTGTGCTGCCTGCCAGCGTGTGAATAGTTTCGATTTTGTGTCATTTGCAAACTCAGTCAGTGGTTTTTGATGTACCGGGCCGATGTGATCTGAATACACTGAGGATGCAAAATTGTGGAGGGATTTCTGATATCTCAAACCGTCCAGCCGTGATGATGCCTTAAACTTATCCCAAAAAGTGGTTAATAACTTTCTTTGTGACACATTGAGTGACATCATAATGTGATGCCCCCCCCAGGCGCCTAGAGGTCTAAACATAAAAGTCCCACTTTTTCAAAATATGTCATAATGGTATTGGTATGTCCCCTTTAAAAGCATGCGCCCATTATCTTTCTGGTGCGCCCGGGTGGTGTTGCCGCAGGGTGCTTGGGCTCGCTCATATATATATATAGCAATAAATCTTGTAGTCAGCATAGTGATCAATAATTATCACGAATTGTCATACGTAGCTAAATAATTTTTTCCCTCTAAAAAAATCTCTAGTAGCCAGTAAGAGAAGCTTTCAGCCTCCAGTTTAACATCACACACACACACACTGTATCCCTCATCATCATTCTCACATCAGTCTCAGACAGGGTGTGTTTGGACATTTGAAAGTGTGACTGTCGATTCTGATCGCCAACTCTGAAGGAGGTGTTTATTTATTTTTCCAACGCTGACAGTTCTGAGGTTGATATCAAATGTTACCGTTTCTATAGTAACACCATAAGCCTGGTTTACGCTTCTGAGTCGTGTCTAGGTGGAGCCTATGTTGTGACCATTTATACTTGTGGACCGGTGTGTCTGTGTCACTCTGCAATTATACCTCCAAGACTCTCCGGTGAGTCTTTTTTTGCATATCGCCAGCATGGGCGAATGAAACTGTGCGGATCTTGTTAGATGTTGAACAGCAGTTAGTTTTATTTAAATTACTGTAACGCAGTGCAGGAACAGGAGAAGGTGTCAGAGAAGATGGTCAGTACGACGTTCTCAAATCAGCTCAATTCACAGATGCAAGTGTAGAAGAAGATATGCGATGCTAACAGATGGACCAACTATATTTCTTGCAGTCTGTGCCATCGTGACATGTAGCTACATCCCTGCACCCTGTAGGGTACACGCTACACCCAAATTTGACGCAGAAGTTATGCAGTGATTTTTGTAGTGGACATGGCCTAGCATTTTTTTGAAGGAGTCTTCAGTGTCAGCCTTCCAATGTCTCTTTTTGCTTTGTTGTTGTTTTTTTTTTCAGCAATGTGACAACGAAACTTCCATCTGGAGACTTTTTAAAAGAAACTTACGTCCTCGGTCATTTTATTATCTTCGATTATGGAAAGCCAATAGGGTCAAAATCCGTCATTTTAAAATTAGTAACTAAAATTGCTAGATTAGTCACAGTAATATTGATGGCCTTAATATTTTGAGTGTGTGTGAGAGAGAGATGGATGGTGTTGGAGCAACTGTTTTTCTACAAACTACGAACAGCCGAAGTATCAAGTCTGATGTCATTCAATAATAAATAAAAATTTTGATCATTGTCAGATTAAGAGGAAATAAATACCCAGGGACATATCCTTAACTGACATTAATAAATGTTTGGATGGTAAGAGTTACTCTGCTCCACATCAGGCTTCATCACCTCACCTTGTCATTGATCCTTTTTTCCATAATAGCAACTTCTGGTTTAATTTCTTACTTAATGTTCAAACTTAAGTTCAAAATGAAAGATAAAGTTTTGGCTGATTTTAGACTTGGACTGTGTGAGTGAAAACTAAAACGTTCACAGCCGCTGAATCCTATATTCAGCATCACAACTATTCAATATGAGCTGATACGCGTTGTTCATTTGGAAGCCTGCGTTCGTGGTACATCGTTAACTACAGTGCAATACATATCCAGAATAAAGAGCTCAGTCCTCAGCACTATAACCATATGCTTTTTGTTTTCGTTTTGTTTTTTATTCCAGGCTCTCCTTCAGAACAGGACATGTATTTCTAAAGCACACTCCATGCAAAGAGGACTCATGGAACCGAGTAACGATGTGGCGCTGGATATCATCATCACAAACGTGGTTTCCGTCTTCAGGACCAGGTGTCATTTAAACCTGCGCACCATCGGCCTGGAGGGGACCAACGTCATCTACAGACCGGAAGTCGGGGTGCGTTACGAATCAGAAAGTCAAAATGTCTCAGAGATGAGAAACCGAGACGAGCGTGTGGAATTAGTGGTCGTAGTTATCATTATTATTATCATTATATAAATGTGTTTTTTAAAATTTTTTTATCCTTGATGTTTGAATAGATCTGCCAACTTTTATGAATTAAAAAAATACAACTATCTGATGAATCAATTTACATATTAATCAGGAATGAAAAATCCACACATATAGCACTGTCAAACCTGCACTGGTGTGTGTACACAGGGTACAGGGTTTTACCAGACGCTAGAAATGTTTTCATGCACACTTTCTTTCTTGCTGCTTGAGGAAAATATTTTAAGCAATAAAATAAGCAAGTGTGCATTTAAACTATTCCAGTGTCAGCATCTAAACTAAAACAGACTCATATCATGTTCTAATCCTGATAATCCTGTAATCCTGCTTGTGTTGTTTGTCCTTCCAGAAAGTCCTGATGAAGCTCCGTAAACCTCGCATCACTGCCTCTATATGGTCCTCAGGGAAGATCATTTGCACTGGAGCAACAAGGTCTTAACAACACAATGCTCTTTCACTCTTTTACCAATATCTGTTCAACCAGTCAGCACTTATCTAAGATCCACGCTCATTCTCATTCTCATTCTCTGTCCGTAGTGAGGACGAGGCGAAAGTGGGTGCCAGGAGGTTAGCCCGCTGCCTCCAGAAGATCGGATTCAAGGTCGAGTTTAAGCTTTGTAGCTCATTTACATGCTATGATATAAATATATTAGTGCTGTCAATCAGTTAAAATTTTTTATCTAGTTAATCACAGTCATAGACGCAGTTGCCTTGTGAAATCGATTAGGTGTGCTGTTGCACTGACGTAGTTTTGGTTACTTTCTGATGTCTGTGAAGATTCTCAGTCATCCAAGTGAGATTATCTGGAAGTCGAATCACGTCAGTTGGACTTTTTTCTAGTTAGGAAGAAACATTTCACTTCTCATCCAAGTAGCTTCTTCAGCCTGATAAGAAAGAATATCCAGTCGACGTGACTCAACTTCCAGTTATTTACTGATGTCCAGTGGTCTCCAGTAAGTGCAGTAACTGCCAAACTTCCGCAGTGTCATATGGTTTATGATTTCTTGTAACATAGTTTCCCCTCTGAAGGTAGCTGGCTTTGATTTTCATCCAAACTTCCATCTGGAAGCTTTTTATGAGAAACTTGCTGTTCAGCACACCGGATGATGTTTCCTCAGTCATTTTATTTATTATCCACGCTTAACTACATTGCGATTATGGAAAACCATTAGGGTCAAACTTTGTGATGATTCATTTGCACGTAAAATTGGTAGATTAGTCACAAGTCTTCACATGTTAATATTGACAGATATATATATATCTTTCTGGAACTGTTCTTGCATGAACAGTGTTATCAAGTGCATTTGTAAAACCCATCAAGCTCCATGATGAACCTGGCTCTCATGAAGGCCATCCCAGGAAAGCAAGACCAAAACTCACCTCTGCTGCAGAGGGGAAGTTCATTTAGAGTCACCAGCCTCAGAATTCACCAATTAACCTCAAACATCACCTCAGATTAAAGCTGTTATGAAGCTTTACAGAGCAGAAGTAGCAGATATACATCTCAATATCAACTGTTCAAAGGAGATTATTGCGTACGTTGGATTCATGCCTTCAGCGTTGTTTTACAGTGTAGAAAGAAATAAAAATCAGGAACAACCATGAAGTTAGAAAGTGATCCCGAACTTTTGAGCGGTAGTGTTTCATTTATTTATGTATTTGTTGTTGTTGTTGTTGTTGTTGTTGTTGAGTTGGTCAGTGGGGTGAATCATAGATGTGTGCTCTTTCCTTGCAGGTTAGGTTTTCAGATTTTAAGGTTGTAAACGTCCTGGCGGTGTGCTCCATGCCTTTTCAAATCCGTCTCATCGAGTTCACCAAGAACAACCGTCCCATAGCCAGGTACGATCCTGATTTTCTTTTTGTTCTAGTGCATTTTGTTCTAGTGATACTATACAAATACTTGATACTTGCAAGAAGGAGTTGAAATAAGAGAGAGAGAGAGAGAGAGAGAATTATTGCTGCCATTGATTTGAATTACGCATTTTAACATTAAAATTTGCAAATTGAGGTTTGCAGCAGAACGGTTTAAGCAGAGATGTGAAAAGTCTGTTGCACAGTAAAGTGAGTTGTCATGCGAAGGAGATCTCTGCGGTGCATGTTGTAAAAAAAAAAGTTTTTTCCTTCATCATAGTGAGACAGAATAAAATATAACTAGTTAAGGGTTAAAAGCTCAGCGGTCCAACAGGAGCTCTTTGACAACCCTGAGATTTAAACTCCTAGAATCCCAACCCATCACCACTGATTTATAGTGTGATTAAAATACCGTTTAGCAATCACTACAGCACCATAAGTAAACAGCACCCCCTGGTGGAGAGAAAAGCTGCAGGGATTCTCAGGCTTCAGTTGTGGAGTCCCAGGGGTTTGACCAAGATTCAATTCAGGTTCATATCCAGAGTAAGGGAGTGGGTATCAGCTCGGAAATCATCTAAAGGTTCTGTGCTTTAGCTCTGTGCTAAGCCGTTGCATTTCTATTTTAATGTCAATCTCACACGGACACTGTGAAAGATCTGCTGCTGCTGATGCTGTAGTCTTAACAACGGATTAGTCCAGAACTCAACCTGCTTATAATTAGTGCTGTTTGAGAGGTGTCGAGGAAGAGTATCGATTTACCTGCGTATAATCTCATTATCTGGGTATTATCTCATTACAACGGGTTCCGGTTTAACTTATTTGCGTGTGTTTCCTCAGGAAGTTGTCCTGCCCCTGTCACACTTTTAGTTTCCTCATTAGGGAGCTAAATATAGACATTTCTATAAACCTGCCTAGTGACGATTTCTAAAACATGACTCTGGTTTTGCAGGTTTTTATTTATTTATTTTATCTTATCTTTCAGCTACGAGCCTGAAATTCATCCAGCTGCTTCATACCGAATTAAAACCCTTAGGACCACAGTGCAGGTGTTCTCCACAGGCAACATCACAGTCACAGGTACATACTATATACATTTACAGAAGAAAGATCCTTTAGAGATACTCGCAGGAAGGTCACATATGAACCTGTGACGTAATAGAAGATGTGACGAGATTTATTTAAACTAATTAGTGCACTATGTATGTAATTTAAAGACTTACCAGGTAATTTATTGAGCTCTTGGTATGGAGGCACAGAAGACAACTGAAAAGGTTATGTCTCAGACAAAGCAGCAGCTAGAACCAAATGCAAATAAAAATCCCCCAACTGAAATGGATATTTACTGACATAAGATGTAAAAGAGATGCATTTGGTCATTAAGACTTTACAGTAGTGAACTTTGACCTCGGGAATCAAGACTTACAAGCCACTAGAAAGCAAAAAAGATCACCTTTTTACTGTTTAAAAAAAAAAAGAAAAGGGTATTGCTACCAAGTAGTGGTGGTCGTACCAAATTATTGCCCACTGCTGCTTGACCTACATCTTTAAAAAAAAAAAAAAAAAAAAAGAAGATTCTGTGAGCCCTTCTGCACTGAAAACGAGGGTGGAGTCATCCTGGAACAGGCCACGCCCATCAGGATCAGACAAATGTTTCATCCAGGCATAACAATCACATAATCACATGTATTTGTTTAATGTAAAACTATAAAATCTTAGGTTCAGTGATGTGTGTTGGTTTTAGTTTTGCATTGAAACGCTGAAGCTAATCTGTAGCTAACAAATACAAGGGGCGTTCAAGTCAAACCAGGAATTGTGATGAATTTTCTCTTAAATGAAGGCGATTAACATTTACCGTATGCACAGTATGGTGAAGAGACTCTTAGCCGGATTAAAACATTTGAACGGTGCAAATTTTTTAAAGATCCTGGTATTTTCCACGTGTATGGTCCTTTAAAGGAGTACCTGGGAGGCCAGCGTTTCAGACGTAAAGGCAGTCTGATCATGGCTCTGCCATACTGAGAAAACCTTTTACCTTGATGGCATCCAAGCACTAGTGAAACACTGGGATAAGTGCTTCAGTGTAAATAAAGGGAGTTTTACCCTAATAACTGTGTTCTGTTATCCTGCACAATCAAAAGTCCCGGTTTAACTTAAACGCTCCTTGTGTATCTCATAAACATGTCATCCTAACCATATAACACCAAATACAATATAGTATGAACTGCACTGTTATCCTGCACAATCAAAAGTCCCGGTTTAACTTAAACGCTACTTGTGTATCTCATAAACATGTCATCCTAACCATATAACACCAAATACAATATAGTCTGAACTGCACTAAATGTAGTCTATCCGTCTAAACTGTCCATGTAAAAAGTGTAGAAATATTCTGGATGATTTGCCCTTGATGTCTTTGAACTTTTTTTTTCTCTCCTTTCGCAGGACCAAATGTTCAGAGTGTTGCTTCAGCTGTGGAGCAGATTTATCCTCTATTGTTCGAGTGTCAGAAAAAAAAGGTGTAAAAAACACAGAAACAAACACACACACACACACACACAGTCTGGAAGAAACTGAAAAAAGCACCTTATAAGTGAATGTGTTTTAAGACTCTAAACTGTCGGCCTCGTCGTTGTGTAGTATCCGAACATTTTAATCAAGCATAATTTTAGTGCATGGACACCAAAGTCGATGAAAAAGCTGTTTTTTTCTGAAACGCTGGAGTTTGACAGAAAACTGAAGCTGGCTTTAGTAGAGCGACACCGAGGACGAGAGCAGCCGCACTGAACAGGATGTGATGTAAAATTTACCTGCTGCATTCTGCACTCTGGTTCATGAGGCAGTCTGCAGCTTACGTGTTTATGTAATATGTTCCCATTTTGTATTTTATAATAAAGAATGAATAAAATAACCAAGGTTATCCCTTTCTTTGTTCAGTGAACTTGTAAATACAGTGGTGTAGAGAAATGTAAATAAATGAGAAATGTCTTTGTTTTTAATGCTGATGGTCCTGATTACTTTCTAACACCTAACACTTGATCTAACACTTGCACCTGCCACACACTCCCTGAGATTGCATTACTTAGATGAATGATGAAATAATTTGTAATTTGTCATCCCTAGAGATCTAGATGTAGTCCAGGCTGCCTGAGAAACAAGAAGAACAGCCAGCTGCTCAGGGATTAAAAGAGCATCGATATCACCTGTTTCGAAACAGAAAGATGTGATGAATGAATGAATAATAAAGGATCCATATGAAAAAAAAAAAAAATCTCCAAAAGTCTACAGAAATGTAGCTTGGAGGTGGCGAGAACAGCTGGAGTCTCTCAATAAGAGCAGATAAAAAGACTTCTCTCTCTCTGTTTGAATGGTCAGACTTATTTATTATAAAACACTATGACAATTTGGTATACAGTACACACGATCCCATACAATTCCTTACAACAACAGAATGGAATCATGGATTTTGCTTCAAATTAAGTTCATTTCATAATAGTGTTAAACTGCTTTATTTTCACGGTTGTAGTCAAATCCAAATCATGACATAAATCAGAAGTGCAAAGTACATACAGTAGTCGCACAGCTAGCATAAATATATACTTAAATATATATTATATCCACTCACAAAAGAGAGTACACCCCTCTAATTTCAGCAAACATTTTAGTATATCTCCCTCAAAGAAGAATACTATAGAAATGAAACTTTTAAATAAAAAATACCTCAACATACAGTCATTATTGTCAAAATTGTTATCCAGCAGCAAAAGTGAGTACACCCTAAGTGATAACCGCTATACATCTTTAACCATGCAAAGTCACATGACCTATTCATCACGTTCATGTGTTTCTCAGTGGCCGAGTACGTCTCCAGACCTGAACCCTATTGAGCACCCTTGTGACGTCCTCAAGCGGAAGGTGGTGAAGCGCCGTGTGTCTAACATCCAGCTGCTCCGTGATATCATTATGGAGGAGTGGAAGAATATCCCAGGAGGATTAAGGCCGTGATAGATAACAACAGTGCTCACATAAAATATTGACGCTTTGGACACTTATTTTCGTTGCCAGTTATTTAGACAATAATGGCTGTACTGTAATACGTTGAGTTATTGTTAGAGGACAGTAAATATGTACTGTTATACAAGCTATATAGTATAGTATTACTATTGTATTGTCCCTTGCGAACATATAATAAAGTGGTGTACTTACTTTTTTGAGATACCTTGTATATATATATCGTTAAATGTATGAGATACACTGCCTGGCCGGAAAACACTTTGCGAAAGACATGTGGTCAGAAAATAAAATTAATTGGTGGAAATTCTCACGTAGAAAACAGAGTTATGTTTAATACTGAAAGTAAGAGCATTTCAGCAACATTGTGTGGCAAAAAAATGAAGTCAGCTGACGACCTGAATGGACTGAATGACCAGGTTATCACATCTATGGAGTTTTTCACCTCCCTGGCGAGACAGACATATTCCAGGACTCAAACTGTGAAAACGTGATTCCGGGGGCATGAGGAATCATTCTCACACACTACATGCCATAATTAAAGCTAAAGGTGTGACTTTTTTTTTTTTTTTTGGCCAGGCAGTGTATGTCTCATTATAAGATTATAATTAAACAAATATAAGATAATTCAATCCATCATTCATTTTAAATGTCTATTGATATATATACAGAAATAAATTTTTTAATGAGCTAAATTATTTAACAGTGTTATAACAAGTAAAAACATTAAAATAGACTGGATTAAAAAAAAAAAAGTATACAAAAAAATTTAAACTAACAGAAATCATTTTCCCCCTTTAACATGATGGAGCATCCAAAAGAATTCACATGAGAGAGGGAAAAACAATAAAACCTTCAGTTATAACAGGGATGTGTAGACGTTTTATATTCACTGTATGTACAGTGATCTTACTATATCCCATAAGAAATTAAACACCATTATTTGTTTTCCTATAGCAGCATGTACCAAAGTGTTCCATTCTTCTTATACCACAGCAGTCTGTCCAAGTAAGTGTTTCTGCTATCAATTCCTTTTATTACAACTTTCAAAACACACAGCTTGTCACAATTATTTTAAAGCTCTGACACTGGAGACTCCTTCCGAAAAATCACACTAAATAAACCAAATTTCAGGACAAATTTAATATGTTGCTATTTAAACAATAATGTACTAGAATGAGTGCATTAATCTAGAATAATAATCAACACCTTTTGACCAATCAGATTGGAGAACACTGCTGTGGTATAATGAGAAACATAAAAAATTTTGCCTATATTGTTTTCACATGATAAGATTTTTTAAGTACCATAGGAAATGTAAAATAAAATTCTATTATTATATATATATATAAAAAAAATTATAATTAATAACTTTAATTAATTTTACTAGAACAATAAACAATTTAGATTAACAGGATATGTAGCTGTGACCTAAAGTTGGCCTGTATTAGGGATTTCCCACATTCCCAAATTTAATCCTGAACCAAAGATCTTGAAATTGTAAAAAAACTAACAAAAATTTTTTCAACCATGCTGGAAAAAATATGAAATATAGTTCTTAAGTTACTTGAAGCTGGACTGTATGAGTTTGTAACTACTTCGTACCCCTTTGTAATGGATTTTAGAGGCACAAAATGTGCCATATTCCTTGTTTAGCGTTGACATGGACGGCTTTAGCTGTCAATACTTGAGTGCTTGAAAAAACCTCTCATACAGAGGAGCATAAAATACACTTAAAAGCTGTGCACCTTACAAACCCTGTGCACTAAACTAATAAAATTACGCTGTACAGGTAGTCCCTGACTTGCGAATGAGTTCCGTTCCGCGAGCACGTTCGTAAGTCTAATTTGTTCTTAAGTCTGACAAAGTGAGTCTTATACGCCTTTGACACTAATATACAATGTAAAGCATACCAATTCACTTGACTAAATCACTGTCCCCCCCCCCTCCACACTGCCATCATGTGGCCAAAAAACATAATCGCGCCTAAGAAAAATAATCTCACAGTGAAATGTAACAGTGTCGTATCTACACCTTCAAATCGTGAGGGGAATCCTGGACGCCATTTTGTCTCAGAGCTGTTTTCCACTGTATTGGACTGAGGCTTCTGTTTTGTTGAGGATTTTTCGAAATTAGGATTATTCACCATCAGGACAGCTTTACAGGACAGCCATTTTTTATCATCAATTTATCATCTGATTCGTTGGAACCGGTGAGGCCGACTCATTTCTTCCACACCACAGACCTCCCTTACCACACATAAACGCATACAATATATACCGGACATTTTATACATTTTCTTAAACACCGAAAATATTGTATATGATTGTAAATATTGGTATCTGGTGCACTGCAGTGTCTATTTTTCGTACAATACACGTGAGCTACTTCCGCGATTGAACCAGAAGTAGAACAGCGGTCCGTTCGTATCTGTGGAAATTCGTAGTTCGAAAGTTCGTAAGTCGGCGGCTACCTGTGTATGATGACGCTTATTACACAAGTCTGTGTCAGCTTCTGTAGTCTGTAGTTATCCATATCACGGATATCAGGGTGAGGAATCATAGCACGTCTAGACAATTCTTGACAATACATAGCAAATTCTGAGGTGTCGTAGATACTTAAGCGTCGTAGATAATTAAGTTTGTATACTTAAGATTACTTAAGTATATTTTAAGGCGAGTGCTTTAACTCTGGTACACAAGTAAATGGAGGAGTTTTACTTGAGTAATATTTGCCCTAGGGAATCTCTACTTTTACTCAAGTACAGGATTTGTGTACTTTGCCTTTGGTTGATGGGAGTCGGTAAACATTCCACAATACATTTACGGTGTTTGGCAGACGCACTTATCCACCGCGACTATCTTATTACACATCTGAGCAGTTAAGGGCCTTCTTGCTCAAGGGCTCAACAGTGGCAACTTGGTGGTGCTGGTGGTTGAACCGGGGACTTTCCGATAAGTAGTCAAACACCCAGAAAAGAATTAATCATCGGTTTGAGTAACCCAATAGATGAGAAATTAATATTAGTCTTTTTAAAACTGAGGTGTTTATAAATACATTATCATAAGTCTTGGTAATTGTAATTTCTTTCTGCTCTGCACACTGACTGTGAAGTTTGTGACCTGGAAAGCGAGTACACATCAGTAAAAATTCCACAACCCTCTTTCCATGCAAAGATGCATTTCAAATTTCAGCTGACACTCAAATCAGGCTTGTGTGGTCCCACTGAGATAAATCCAGCTGATTTCAAAATTACAGTGTATTCGGTACAAATTGAACACATTTCTTTCCCTGTTATCCATAAACCTACTTCTGGTTAGCGAAAACAAATGTGTTGTGAGCATGTGCAGTTACCAGTATTACATTCACAGCAGTTGCCTGGGTGCACAAAAAACATGCAACATAGCATGTTTTAGGAATTTTTAATCGCTGCCACATATCATAATTGATTGCTTGAAATGCACAGGCGATCAACTAATAATCGATTATCATTGATGATCGTTCCATCAATAATAGTAAGTGCATGAGACCATTTTATAGCTAATGCGTAGTGAATTTGTAGGTGATTTAAGGTGACGCCACAGGGTCAAGAGGCTACGAAAAAAAGCTTGGGAATCTGGGAACACCCCTGAGATTGAGACCGTTTACCAACAAATAAGTTAAGGTCCTTTTGTTCTCTTTTAGTTCCCTGCAATATTTATATACAGATGATATTGCTGATGTTGTGACCGTGCTACATACTGCTTCTGGGTGAGGTATGGCGAGAGTCATATGCATGATACTCCATTACTCCAATGTTGTCATTTCAATATTTTACACAATATTTTGCTTCCATCTGCTGAATGAAGTCAGAAAGTGCGTGCTTTGTTTTAATTCAGACGAGGTTCTAGACCGGATTAGGAAGAATCCCTTATAACGTAAAAGAATTCAATATAAATACACTAATTCATCAAACTTTGTAAAATAAAATGATCAAATCTATTCAAATCATTATTGTTTTTTTTAACAATTTAACATAAAAAAAAAAGTTAGGTTTTTGAAAAAGACTTTGCAAGCATGGTCGTGACAATCCAGACCTACAGTATTTTTAAAATCACCTACTTAGAAAAGGATTAAGACATATTATTATTATTATTATTATTATTATTATTATTATTAATAATAATAATAAATGACTTCATTTCAGCCTTCACTGCGGTGCAGGACAGTGTGAGTGTCTCCCAGCACATCGACCGCCGTGTTACTGACCATAATATCACTCTTAGTTATCCATGTAGGCTCAGCCTCATCACAATCTCTCTCCTAATTTCTATTAATTAGGTTCCATCACACTCTTCGACCTCGTTCCTTGTCGGTTCGGGATCAGACTGCTGCTAGGGATTTCTCTTCATGCGACAGATCGGTCTTGGGCTTCTTTTTCCATCGGTGGCACAACAGATTGCTGTCAAGATGATTCCTGGGGAAATATCAAAGTGAGTGGTAGCTGTACCCTCAGGTAGCATTATGATGTTGTAGTAAAGTAATAAGTATGATATCAAACACTTGGGGGTGTCCTCACTCACTCACTCACTCTTCTATACTGCTTTATCCTGTATTTAGGGTCGCGGGGACCTGGAGCCTATCCCAGGAGACTTAGGGCACGAGGCG
>JAQMYL010000015.1:5211151-5226305 GCA_030014365.1 Clarias pachynema | reverse complement strand
ATATATACACACATACATGTATACATGTAATATACACATACACACGTTTGTAAGAGTGTGTCTACTGAAATATGAAATAATTATCAGGGTAATTTGTGATTTGGTGTTTACATTTTTTTAATCATTAAACTATGTGTGTTTATTCACATTTTTCATGCATGTGCTTAACACCTGTTAGCCAGTTATGATCCTTGAATTCAACTGAGGAAAAGATTTCAGAGCTTTCCAGAGCTAGAAGTTACTCTCACTTGTTACCACTAGGGGGCACTGAACAACAAAACTCACTGTGAGATTACAGGGAACTTGTCTGACAGCACACACACACACACACACACACCACTCCTTCATCCCAAACATTCTGTTTCCTGGTTAGGTTTCATGTGTTAAAGATTAGTTGTAGAGTTAAACATTAGTATCAGGAAGTCTGGCCTCTGGCAAACATTTATATGGAGAATGCAGTTAATAACATTTCTTCCCATCTTAAAGAACTATATTTTATCATTATGGTACATAAACACCTATACAGTATTATTGACAGTATTCTGTTCCATAGTACTATAATACAGTACATTGTAGAACCATGTGCCATACTTTAGTAATTAAATGCTAGATTATGTACATACTTTAACTAGTACTTGTACTCATTTACTAAAGTATGCCACATGGTTCTACAATAGATAGATAGACACAAGTTTTAGTTTGAAGTAGCTTTGCATAAAAAAGCTTTGCATTTTCTCTGTAGCATGACATAGTGGAATTTTTGTCTTATTAATTCATGAAAGATAAAGGCTGCAGCTTGTATAACATACTGTAGGTAATAACCAACTGGCACAATATTAAATGCAACAATAAACTAATTGAAAAAGCAAGACCAGCAATATAAAAACAAAGCAATATCCAGTTGTGTTTTATTATTTATACAGTATAATGAGTATTTTTCTTTTTGTAAGAACTGAGCTTTTCACTTGTGTTCAGTTAATCATGTGACACATGAGATGTCCAGCAGGGGGCAGTAGAACATCATGTCTGTAAACCCAGTGCAGAGAAAATGGTGAGTGTTTAATAAAAGAGGCCTACAGTACACTTGAAAGGCTGTTCTGTTAATCAATATAGTCCAGAAAAACCTCATTATTTCACACTTCTTTCTGAAACAAAGAAAAAATCTTGTGCCAATACACAGAACAAGTCGATTTCAAGCTTGAAATGTGCACAGACTTTAATAAATCGAATCAAGGATCTCAGACAGAAATAATACAGTTATAAATTGGATATATTACTGCAATCCCAAAAAACTGTGAGTCTGAATGCCCACCACCAAAGCCGGACACTACCAGCAACATCCTGTCTCGCTGTTGTTGTAGTAGACTTGTATCACTGATCTAATCTGATGTCTGCTTTAAAGCCAATGCTGTACTGCTTTCTACGATTCATGTCAACTTTTACTGCAATTCACTTAAAAGGTGACTAGACGCGAGGTCAAAGACAGGCTGTAAATGTTGGCGTGTTGTGCGTCAGAGGGGCTGAGCTGTGTAAGAGGAGTGACGCACAGGTTTGCGCTAAGAGGGCAAAGGAAAGAGGAAGAAAGTCCATCTGCCACCATCAGGCGAGCAGTTAAACGGTCAATATAGTAGCTTGGAAAACCACCTCATGAAGATACACATACAGTATATCACTTCTCATACAGTAGCTGTGCATGCATAGTTTATATATAATAGTATGCATAGTAAGTAAAACTACGCAATAGTGCATGCATAGTTTTTAACGTATAGTTTAGGAAGGCCATTGTGATTATTAGCTCATCTACTGATGATATATTATTATAATTCTCACCCCAGCAGTTACTCTGACATGATCAGGTGCAGCTGCTGTGCCGACTGGCTACTTCATTATGAGTTATTGATGTTTGGTTCAGATTCCACCAGATCAACCAAACACAGTGAGCATACACACATACATATCACACTGGTATGTACAAGTAGAGACAAAATCTAATGTTTTTCCATAGACTAATCATCCTTTAGTCCATATCTACCCCAAGCCGATTCAGGACTAACACAATTTAGGTGCAGAGAAAAGGCAAAAATGTGCAACATGGATAATTTATGTGACAACCTGGTCATTCAGATCATCAGCTGACTTCATTTTATTGCCACATAATGTTGCTGAGTCTAGACCTGAGGCTTGTACAGTGTGCACTATGCATGATGGGTGCATCACTTCCTGCGCTTATCTTCTTACCCTGATGCACCCATTACTCCAGAATAAGGTCAATCTGAACCACATTACCCTTTGCCACTGCTCCAAAGTGCAAACTTTATGCTCTGCAGCAAACTGAAGACTTTTTTTTTCCTGATGAGTCTCACCGACAAGTGGTTTTCCTACAATCACAATGCTCTTGATTTTGACTCTGCATTTTTTTTTCATGATGCAACTTGTGCATGATGCAATTGTGCAAGTGATCTCTGATCACAATCATTTATGTATTTTCTTTTCTTTTCATGAAGTTGAGAGTTCATCACTATCCTTCCAAACTTGTTGAAGTGTTAATAACCCAATTCTAGCCATTTCAGTTCTCCTTTGTTGTTTTCTTTTTATAAATTGATCTTTTTAGGGGGACCAGGCTGTGCTTGATATTATAATATCTAATTGTATACCTACAAAGTAAACCTACATTCGAGAATTTTGTCATTGTAACCCTATACAAGTATTACACTGAAGACACTTCAGTTAGAGTTCAAAAGACAAATAGATGCTACTGTAGTTTCTAATGATGAGATTGAAATCGATTCCTAAACCAGAGACCAAGAAAACAGGATGACAAAACTTTAGATATTTTGGGGAAAATAACAATGTTTTATTGCAAACCAAACAGTCACATAAATCAAACATTTTACAATTTTACAGTACATGTTTAACAGTTATCATTACATGTAAGCATATCCTTAGTTGCTTTGTTCCATATATATTAAAACTAATACACAGACTCAAAATATACAAACAAACTTAAATAGCAGTACACAGTCATATTGAGTGGAATGTGGTAAGTGGACACAGACGGAATGCTTTTTTGTTGTTGTTTGTTTTGAGTGGTTTTGTTACGTCACAAAAAGGAAGCTGGAAGACTAAAGGTGAGACAAAGGCGTCTGATTGGACGGTCCAGGCGTCTATCTACACGCAAACATAGCAGCAGATCCCTTCCAGCGTTTGCCCACTCAATCAAGGGGAATGAGAAATTTTATCTGATTGAAAAATAAAAAATAAAAAATGTAAATGTGATGTTGAAATCATAGACTAATTGTGCAACCAAACCTGAGGTTATGCCAGTGGTGACAGACTGTGGTCATATGACCCAGAGGACTCTTGAGAGACAGGGAAGATGAAGGCACATGTACACACAGTCCTCTGGAAACAGAATATTCACATTCTGACAACAGCAATAGCCTCGAATATGTGGGTGAAAAAGAAAAGAAAAAAAGAAAAACTTGTAAAATAAAGTCTTTCAGCACTCCTGCACATTCTCTTCCTCTCTGTGCATCCAGAACAGTCGAACCAGGACAGGTGTAAGCGGAGAAGTAACCATGCTCTGCGTAGACAAACAAGTCTGTGACAACGACGACGATGATGATGATGATAATGAAAGAAGGTCAATTCTCTCATGTGTACGATTAAGGCCTTTAAACCAAGGCCTATGGAGCTGCCTAAGGCCATGTGCAAACAGGGGCCCCCAATCTGGGGGCGGGGCAATGGGGCTGGCTTCATTCTCATAGTGATGCACTACAGGTGGGACTCCATGGGACGGCATTTCCATGGTAGTGAGCTACGGTGCCAGAGTCTATGGGATGGTGTCTCCATGGTGATGGGCTACAAGTACGAGTCCATAGCAGGAGCGTAGGAGAAGCCGAGGAAGGCCTCCGCCGCGTCGCTGATGCTGGCAGTCACCAGAGCGCTGTCTGGGGAGCAGCCGATGGAGTTCGGCACCGGCTCGTCTGTGAACTCTGGGTCAAAGTGCCGCAGGTCGCTAGGGCCGGTCTGGAAAGAAAGAAAAAAAAAAAAAAAAACATCAAAATTAATTAGCTTGAAGGACATTCAACGATGGGAGTTTTGCTTAAACATGACAATCGTTTAATTTGATCTTTCTTTTGTTTATTTTGTAGTTCAATGTGTAGGCTATTTCACTGAACTATTTTCACTAACAAAAACGTCGGTGTCAGCTTTAGAGTTCAGTAACCCTATGACCTTATGAACTCCCTGAGAAACATTAGAAAATTCCCTTGATGGATCATATGCAGCTAAAGAAACAGAACTTTGGGGAAGATACATGTTTGGGAACTTGGACACATTCTATGATCTTTATCTTAACTAAAATCTCTAGCAGAATAATGGAACATACCACATTGGGGTTGAAGGGAGGGGTGAGCTTCTTAGCATTCAGATCGTCCCAGTTGATGGGGGAGAAGAACATGTGGTTCTTGATCTCATTCTGGGGGGGGGGGAAGCAACGAGAAGAATATGAGTCATGTGATAAAGTTAATTCACATTTCATGTATTACTGACGCTGTCGAGCAAGACACTTACAAAGTCATCGGTGCAGCCTAGCCTCTTGGTACGGTCTTTCTGCAGCAGACCCTCAAGGAGATGACGGGCAGCGTTGGAGATGTTCGGCTTCAGCTGCAGCGGCTTGTTCAGGATGTTGTCGTACATCTCGGCTGTGTTGCGGCTATAAAACGGAGGCTGTAGGGAAAAGAATAATTGAAGGGTTATAACTCTGGGCTTGGTTAGGAGGTGTAATTGCATAGTTTGTGTGGATCGTTGTACTGTATGATGTAATACTCACCAAGCCGTAGAGCATTTCATAGAGCACGGCACCCAAACACCACCAGTCCACTGTACGGTCGTACGGCTGCTTATGCAACACCTCTGGAGCCAAATACTGAAAAACATCAAGAGAAAGGACGTAAAATAAGAGCTTGAGTGGACGTCTCCTGTCACAGGCTGTGATAAAAATGTGCCATCTAAGGACAGTTATTTATTTAGCCTCTTTGTTCCATTACAAGAGACAGTAAAAGTGACAAAGACAAAATAGAGGCGTTTCAGCTCCCGTAGTCTCTATGGTAGCTGTCAAGTAGCAAAGATGGATGGCACGTACCTCTGGCGTCCCACAGAAAGTGGATGTGGTTCCGTTAGGCTCGATGTTCTCCTTGCAGAGGCCGAAGTCTGTTAGGATGATGTGTCCTTGCGAGTCCAGGAGGATGTTTTCAGGCTTCAGGTCCCTGTAGACGATGTTCAGGGAGTGCAGGTAGCCCAGAGCGCTGGCGATTTCAGCAGCGTAGAAGCGGGCACGGGGTTCGAGAAAGCACCGTTCTCTCTGAAGGTGATAGAACAGCTACAGAAAGAAAGGGGGGGGAAAAAAAAGAGAGTGAAAGAGAGAATGATTAAGTCCTTGGACCTACATCCTGTGAGCCATATTTAATCAGCCCTTTCTTCACTCTTCACTTCTCTAACAATGGGAGGAAATGAGAGTGTACTCTACTGAAAGATACAACACACACACACACACAGGACCAAAGCTCCATCATTGCTAAATTGAGCGGCCCCCGCTTTCAGACACACACACACACACACACACACACACACACACACACACACACACAAAGGCCCTCCCAGCCATTTCCTGAATAGCTCCCTTTAAAGAGCAAAGAAGGGATATCCGCTCTCTGCCTCGGTCTCCGTCTGTCTCCCCCTTACTGTCTCACTTTACCTCGCTCATGTCCCCTATTTGACACAAACACACGGGGATATTCTTACCTCTCCTCCATTGATGTAGTCCAACACAAAGTAGAGTTTGTCTGCGGTTTGGAAAGAGTAATGCAGGCCCACGAGGAACGGGTGCTTCACGTTCTTCAGTAACACGTTACGCTCTGACATGATGTGTTTCTCCTGTGACGAGCAAAGGAACAAGGTCAGGGTCAAAGTTTTAAAAGCAGAAGAATGAAAAAAAAGAAAACGAAAAAAAAAATGATAGTAATAATAATAATAAAAAATATAAATATACACACATTATATATAAACCTATTCTTATTATCAGCATGATATGATGTTAAATGTTAACAGTTATGAACCCATTTCAATGCATTGGACTCAAAACATAAGCATATGTTGTTATGAAAAAGATGTTTTAAAACTAATGCATGGATTCTTTAAATAGAAATCATTTGACATGCAACTACTTCTACTATTATTTGTTTACAGGCTAAAATTCTCATCTGTTGTAAGCACAAATACGCTACAGATGCACTAGATTGAGTATCTTTTTAATAAGTGCTAGAGAGCCCAATAGACTTTCCTTAATCAGATACTATAGGGAACAGGCCAAAAAAAGACATCAGACACTATACCCTAGACACCAAACCCAGCCTGGCCTATTTAAAATAGATGACATAACACACCTCTTTCTTCTTCAGGATGGCTTTCTTCTGTAGCACTTTAACAGCGTAGAATTGGTCATCGCCGCGATGGCGAGCCAGAAGAACCTTCCCGAAGCTGCCTTTTCCGATAACCTTGAGGAAGTTGAAGTCAGAGGGCTTGGCGGTCGGGTTGGACGAAGGTCCTAGGTTGATCTGCTGGGACGGACTCGGCTATGGGACGAGAGTCACCGTCAGATGTACTGTTATAATCGATTGTTGTTGTATCAGGTGTGCATAAGCACAGGCGAAAAGGTACTTACAGGAGGAGAGGGGTTGCTCGTCATCAGCTCAGGATCTTGCGGAGGTGTCAAGGTCAGGATAGAATCCACCTCTGAGCTGTGAAATCATCCAGAAAATGCAATTAGTGGCGTAGTTCAGTATAAAACACAGGAGGGTGATGATGCATGCACACATGAATGCACTTGTTTGTATTTAGAATTTTTTCTGTCGTGCATAAACACTGCAACTGAATACTCACTGCTTGCAGGCGTAGGAGCTGGTCGCCAGTTTCTGAATAAGGTCATTCAGTCCCATTTTCCTCTGTTTCATAAAAGCTGCAAGAGAAAGAAAAAAAGAAGATCAAAAAGAGTCACTTGATATTCTTCCACTGAAGCAGGTTGGCTTGAAGGAGCTCCATTCATGGCAGAACTAATGAAAGCCTACCGCTGAGATTAGCCACCAGTCCCCTTGTTTTGGAGTAGGTCATGGCGGGAGCACTCACGCCCGTCTCTGTTTGGATGGTCATGACTGTCCCTGTAGTTTTCCAGCTCGGGCACGCACCCAAATCCACACAAAAGCCTTACTGAACTCTTTACGCAGCTCTTTCGTCTCTTTATAACAGACAAGCTCGGTGGGGCTGTGGGCGGGGACTGGCGACACTTTCCGAACCAATCATACGCGACTGCGCTATGAATAGTAATAAGTCACAAGACACGCCCCTCCCACGCGCACCCGCGCGCGCCGTTAACGTTCCACAGCACAAGGATTAAAAAAAAAAAAAAAAACCCGTAAGAAAAAAACGGATTCTCACGCGTAGACAGTGTTGCCAGATTTTAAAGGCCAGTATTAACCCTTTAAAAAACTTCCTGGGAAGACTTTATTTTAAAATTAAATTTCGTACAAACTACTATTTAATAAATATTAGTCTTTTTATTCGTTTTTTGTAGTGCAATTTATCATGCTGTTGTTAAATGAGCAGATTAAAAAAATAGTAATAATAACATAGTAAACAGTCTGGGGGTAAAACGACAACCTGGCAACCCGGTATAAAACCAGACTAAGAAAATGATGGTTTTAATAAAAAAAAATTATAGGAAAGACAAGTTTAAAGCTAATTAATTAGTTCCAAAAATAATCCAACGTGTATCACCACAATAAACACTACAAAACATCCATTTAACATAATAGTTGATTAAAAAGTATTTTTTTTATTCAAGAGTTGAGTCAGATATAGCGAGGAACATAAGCTAATCCGTTTTACACACATGAATGAATGGAAACGGGTTTCATCTTTCAGCGCCCTACCTGATGAGAGAAAGGTTCCGGCCACAGACACACCGACACCGGCACTGAACTCGGTTTGATTTGCCGGTGAATCCGCGAGCCCATAAGAAGCGCGTGAGTGAGTAAGCTCGCGCTCTCTCCTTACTGCACAGGATGGGTCGCGCGACGCCGACAAAACCGAGGAAGACTGTGCCAAAACACTTCAAGCTGTGTTGCCAGATTGTCAACTTTTACAACTCTACACACAAATTTACAGTATACAGTATATTTAAAAACAAAACATTTTCCTTCTCTACAAAAGAGAATTATTGATGTCACGTGCACGTAAAATAATTTTTTTTAATCCTAGATGCATAAATTCAACGCAGTGAGATTTCTAAATGTGTATTAATATAGATAGATAGATAGATAGATTGATTGATTCACTATATGGACAACATTATTTGGCCAAACCTGATAATTATTGATTTTTGGTGTTTCAATCAGGCCCATTGTCCCCAGTAAAGGGAAATATTTATGCTTCACCATACCAATAAATCTTGGACAGTGAATTCCCACACAATTCCATTGGGTGCGTTTTGCAAACACAAAATAACTGACTTCTTGTTAGACTTCTTCTCGTAGAGCCCACAATATACAGAGCAAAAAAATTGTTTAGCTCAATGTGATCTAAATGTGAATTTTATTTACATGCAAGTTTGTATTTGCAGTCAAAATCTCTCCACAAGGGTAAAGCCAGCTGCTCAGATATCCTAATAACAGCAGATTCCAACCTATGTGCTTTTGGAGCATGATAAGACCTCCAAAATGCGCTATATGGTTTTTTTTTTTAAATCCTTAGAAGAACAAGAGCAACCCTTTGCACGCTATGACATTAGCACTATCAGAGCATCAGCACTATCAGAGCTATGACGTCATAGTGTTGATGTCATAGTGCTGACTTTGATTGCAAAGTCCCCAGTGTGGTGTTTGTGTGAGTGCTGGTATTTATGACAAACAAGGTTCTTGCACTTTGCTCTTACAGATATCACCCAGACCAAGAGTTCACTCCCTCACTCATCATCTATACCACTTTATCCTGTATAATACAAGGTCATGTAGGGCCTGGAGCCTATCCCAGGAGACTTAGGGCACTAGGCGTGGGGTGCCAATCCATTGCAGGGCACACACATAACACTCACATGCTCATTCACACACTATGGGAAATTTGGGAATGCCCATTACCCTAACCTGCATGGACTGTGGACTATGGGAGGAAACCAGTGTACCCAGAAGAAACCCACTAAGTTGGGGGGAGAACATGCAAACTTCATGCACACAGACCCAGAGGTGGGAATTGAACCTGGAACCTGGAGGTGAAAGGCGACAGTGCTAACCACTAAACCACTGAACCGCTCGCTCATAGTTTCATTAGTACAGAAATAAAAGGAAAAAATGTACTACAGTATATAACCCATATTTAGTCTTTTGAGTCTTACGGCCTTTTTTTATACTTAATTTTACTAATCTGAATATGCAATCTTTTATTTGTGATAAGTCTAATTGTAACGAGTTTCATTTACAGAAACAATGCAAATATGAATCTGAACTGTAAGTTAACCCAGCACTGAACCCATACACATTCTGAGCAAGAAGCACCAATCTGGCATCCCTGACTTCAGCTCATGGGGGAAAACAGAATGTTGAGTGTTGAGCTAAGTATATTCATTTTTCAATGAGAACTTATGGATGGATAGCATCCCTCAGCGCCAGAGCGAACTGGGACATTCGCTGATTAACTCTGTGATTCTGTCAGTCACGGTGCTCCATCCATTTACAGTATGCTAATAAAGTAGAAACCCAGAGTTCAGCTCATGCACAAGCACAGAAAAGAGCTCGAGCAATGCAATGCTCCATGTGGTGTGGAGCTGAGCACAAAACTTGATTATATGTATAAAGTGTATAGTACATATTATAGGTAATTAAATACATACATAATTATATTTATATAGGAGTAAAGTCTTGAGGGCCCACAGAGCCAGACATACCTCAATAGAAAACAAACCACACACGATGGAACAATATCAGTCATGGATTGGCCTCCCCAAAGCCCGGATCTCAACATTATTGTGGGATCATCTTGATAGAGAATGACGCAAAGGGGAGCCAATGTACAAAGAAAAGCTCTGGAATGTCCTTCAAGAAGGCTGGAGAACCTTTCTTGAAGACTACTTAAAGAAATGACAAGAAAGCTTGCTTAAGCGAGCTGAAGAATAACAGCAGTCATACCAAATACTGACTTACAAAAAGTCTTGAGCCACCCCTTATTTATTTCTATTAAGAAAGTGCGCATGTTGTTTCTATTGTCTCAATAGAAATAAATGAGGGGTGGCTCGAGACTTTTTGTAAGTCAATATTTGGTATGACTTTTGCACATACCTGTACTTCTACTGGACAATACAGATCAGATACTGTTTGACATCCGAATTATAGCTTATTGTTTAAATCCAAAATGTAAATCCCCAATAAACAGACCTTTTCTGTGATCGCTCCTTGCCTCCTGAGCCTCCTGATCTCCTGAGAAGTGAATTCAACCTGGCATAGTTTTCTTTATGACATGCAATCACAGACTCCTTATCAGATTTACAGGCCACCCTGACATATTAAGTGTGTTTAAAAAAATAATAAACAGGTCAAGAGTTCTCACGGAGGTGATCCTTGGTGCGATTTACTGCAGTTCATGCCCTCTCAGCAGAAAGCACACTGTAGATACTGAACTGTACATTTCCTTGTTTCCATCGTACATTTAATATTCATCATTCGACCAGCCTTTAAAAAGATTTACCAGTTGGAATTTGACCATAAAGCTTTAACGATACACCAGTACGGCGCTTTCTAGGTAAAAGATTACATACAAAAAGATATACTTAAGGTTATCACTCCGGATACAAGGAATGATACAGTAGAGTACCCTTTATTTCTTAAAGCACACAGTTCTACACATATATACACACAACAACCCAACATTCTCTTATTACGTATATAAATCCACAGTATTTTCCTGTAGCCTATATAATTGAAAAACTTTCACATTCACGTTTAGTCTTTTGTTTATCCACAGCCCATTTGGAAATGAAGAAAATGCTCCTAAAAACAAAATGAGAAGGGCACTTCCTTTCTTTTTTACCATTTTCTAGTCACTTTTTTCACTCTCAAATGAATGGAAAATCCACTCTAGAATAGAAAAGATGTTGGCACGACTCGAGCATACAATGCGACTATATGAGCTAGCTGAGCTTAGTTACAGCAGAGACTCAGCTCGGCTAATTAGGAATCTGTGAGATGAAAAGCGCAATGGCATTGACAGCAGGATTGTTGTGAAAGTTAAAGCTTTCGAAACTGATTTGATAAGAAGGTGAGAGAGCTGGACAGAAAAAAAGGAATAAAGCACTGCTGAATCACTCTACCTAAATAGAGATAAAGTAAGGGTTAGATCTCACTGGATCTGCATTACTACATCAGCAGATATGGTATTGTGGACATTGTACTGTATGAACCTGGGCAGCACAGTGGCATATGGGTTAGCGCTGTCGCCTCGCATGTCCAAGCTCGGGGGTTTGAATCTCACTTCTGGTCTGTGCGTGTGTGCATGCAATCTAAGTGGATGGCCATAGTGTGTGATTAGGTGTGTCTGCAAATGGTTGGCACCCCATTCAGGGTGTTCAGGTATCCCCATGTCCCCTGGGATAGACTCCACCTCCGAGGAAAAGCGCTCTAGATAAACCATGGATGGATGAAACTGTTAAACACATTCGGAAGCATTGGACAATATTTTAATGCATGCATTCCACTTTATGAAGCTTGGATTTTTACCAGGAAGCTGAAAATGATGTGCACTACAGTATAATAAAGTTGTTCTCTGGAAGTATGTAAATACATTTACGACTTCTGGCAGACGCCCTTATCCAGAGCGACTTACATTTATCTCATTTATACAGTACAACTGAGCAGTTGAAGGTTAAGGGCTTCGCTCAAAGGCCCAGCAGTGAAAGCTTTGTGATACAAGGCTGTGAACTCACTGCCCTCTCATCAGCTGGCCTTATTCCCTTTGCCCACTGAAATAAACCCTTGAAATGCTCATGACAGTGCTAGCCACAGGGAATCTGTAAACAGAGTCTCACTGCTATTTAATTCAATTATTCACTTAAAAAGAATATTTTTTATAATGTCTTTACAGCCAGTATTTCACGATACGAGCATGTATTTACACAAAAATTTTAGTAATACTGGGCTTTGTTATGCCATTAACCTCATAGTTTCGGGACTAAACCAAAGCCATTGCCTACAGGCTTAGTGGAAAATTTGTCATGTGTTTGTACATTTGGTTCTACGCAAAAGCAATCATTCAACTGTGCAACTTCTAAGAAGATCAGCAAAACAGTCATTAAAAAATAATGACTGGACGGATGTCTGGGCGGAAGGGATGAACTCTGATGATGTCGTCACTCAACCAAGAGCAGACAGGAAAAAAAACTAATCAGAACAGAAACCGTCAGTGCTGACAGTAAACAGGCCTACGTTTATTCTGTCGCCATCATTCAGGTGCTGATATAAATGCCTGTCAATCAAACAGTTTCTTTTTGTAACCCCACTACATTTTTTCATACCAAAATGGTTGCAAAGATTATAGCTCAAACAAAGCAAAGCAAAACAAAGTGTTATTTAGTAGACAACTAGCGTATACACGCATCATTGATGGGAAAAAAAAAAAAAAAAAGGTCAAAATAAGCTGATCAGCTTTAATGTAATCAGTGATATTATTATTATTTCAGGTTGAATGAGGCGGGGACACACCCTGGATAGGGTGCCAATCCATCACAGAGCACACACATACACACACTCACACTCACACACTCATTAACGCACTATGGGTGATTTGGGAACGCCAATTAGACTAATGTGCATGTCTTTGGACTGTAGAAGGAAACCGGAGAACCTGGAGGAAACCCACCAATCACGGGGAGAACATGCAAACTCCATACACACAGACACAGAAATGATTATCGTCTTCATTGCTGGCTAGCAGGGTGACATACTATATCTGTAAGATAAGGCAGTTGTAGAAAAATGGAATCATAAAACGATTCTATGTCCATATTAGAGATCTGGTCAAATGATTGTTACTAATTTCTTTAAAAATATATCTTTCTTGACATGTTTTCTTAGTAGCATAAGACGTAAATCATACAATCAATATATACCACTCCTGTATTGATATGCGAGACTGCAGAACTCAATGTTCTACAGAATAATTTATGTGGCCGTCTGAGCCATTATGTACAGAGCCGCTTAATGCCCAGAAACCTGTATATGATACATAGAATATACTAATATAAAAGTCATTTATGTCTTATGCTTAGTTTAAGTTAAATACATGATGGATGGGTGCATGGGAAAAAAAATGAAGTTATGATGTCAGTAAAAAGTAAAGCCTATAAACTTAAAAAAAAATAAAAGTCCTCTCAAGATCTCTCCATCTGATTCCCACATGGGACGTCTGCTCTTGTTATTCCATCCATCATCGACATACAACCCCATTTTATGTATTATTTCTTCCAAGGGCATCGAGCCAAGTACACACATAGACACTGTAAACACATAAACAGATGTCAGCCGGATGATTTGAGGCTCCCTAGCGAAGCGGTTAGATAACCCGCTGTTCCCTTCTAACTGGCCTGACACTCATCCATCGGCAGTTAACGTCAGCTTTCGACCATGCAGCCATACACAGCTGCCACGGATACAACTCAGAGATGACTCACTGTGTTATTGTGTTTACTGTAACTGGACTAGGTCCGGTTGTGGGTTTTCTGTTCATTCAATGAAATTCGAAACTTCTTGACTTTTTAATTTCCCTTCCCTGCAGACATTTTGTTTTATTGAGGCATATTTTATTCTTATTTTCTGTCGTGCATGAATGAGAAATATTCAGGGTGAGCCGATGATAGGAGGGGATTTCGAGGATTTATTCCAACAGGGTTCAGCTTGAGTGCCTAAACACTGTTTTATTTGCATTTGAAAATGGCGATTATGTAATATACTTTAAAACCTACTAGTGTCTTGAACTCGTTCCAGAAATGATGCATGCTCATGTGGTTTTGGAGCGTACAGTATAGTGTTCTGGGGTTCTGTGGCATTATGTAACACCATGCAGGTGTATGCACAAAGAAACAACGAGCCAGATCTTGATCCATGCTGGCAGAAACCCACCACGAAGGCTATGCTGTTTAGCGAAGGTGGCGGATTTGTATGAGATAATGTGAATGGATATAGTACATGACTAGACAAGCCTGAATATTACTTTGGATATTTTTCAATGCTTCAGCACAACAACAACAACAAGGACTAATAACAGCAACCTCATGTTTCTGTTCGAATATTCAAACCCAGATGGCAAATAAGTGACAGACCACACTTACTGCTCAATCTGGCTGAGATACAACCATGAAATGGCAATGATGGAATCTGGATAACAGAACACAGCCACAGTTCCACCTTAATGAACCCACGTATCCGGCAGGATATAAACCAGAGCAAACATACTGTAACACACAACCTTTACGCACCATAAGTTGCATTTTGATCCATATTCCAAATGCTATGAAAAAAAACATGTGTTCAAGTCAAAGTGGGACTTTTGATTGTGCAGAATAACAGAATTCAATTATGAGAGTAAAAACTCCCTTTATTTCTCTATATACTGCTACACCAATGCACTTATCCAAATGTTTCACTAGTGCTTGGATACCATTAAGGTAGAATTTTTCAAACTGCCTGCTTTACTTCTGAAACGCTGGCCTCCCAGGAACTCCTTTAATGCAGCTTCAGCTCCTGTAATTTGCAAGTGGTGTTCGTGAATGATTGTGTGTACTGTTCCCGAAGACAGATGTGTCTTTTCTGCAGGTTAGTGACAAGTTATTCGTAGATTTTTAAGCAACCTCCGCTGGGATCCTCATTCAAGGACATGTGGCATTCTTTAAAACATTCGCACCATTCAAATGTCATTTGATTTTTTTTTTTTTTGCCTTCATTCACGAGAAAGTCCCAGTTTGACTCGAACACCCCTTGTACATACACTGTAACAAATTGATGTAAATTTACAGGACTTTTTTTACAGTTTCCGACTGTTTTTTCGAAATACTGCACAT
>JAQMYL010000015.1:5190527-5202584 GCA_030014365.1 Clarias pachynema | reverse complement strand
CTTCTTGATTTGACGCCGAGCGTCACGTGATCACAACTGAGCCAACGGTTTTTCTCTCTCTTGCGCTGCGGGTAATCGTCTCCCCTCCTGGGTCTTAGTGCTCGTCTCTTACTGGTATAATCAACATCCGTGTGTGTGTGTGTTTTTCTTTCTCTTGCGCAGCAGAGTGTGTGTTATGTGTGTGCGCGCGCGTAATTTGACGGTTCTCACACACACACACACACTCTCTCTGTGTTTCTCTCTCTCTCTCTCTCTCTCGCCATTACTGTGCGTCAGTGTTTGAGTGTGTGTCTGTGTGTGTTTTTTTCTTTCTCTTGCTCTGCAGAGAGAGTGTGTGCGTGTGCGCGCGTAATTTAACACCGTGCCGGTTCTCTCTCTCTCTCTCTCGCCTTTAATGTGTGTGAGTGAAGCAGACAGGGGGTGCTTCACTCACACACAACCGGCACAGTGTCAAATTCCGTGCGCACACACACATAACACACACTCCCAGCGCAAGAAAGAGAAAAACACACACACACACAGTGCCTGTGCGCATAAATGGAAACACTTATCTGTCGGGATTTATTTGTACTTTTTTTTAAGGTAAAGTGCAGGTTAATTTGTTCTATTTTTACTTTATGTTTTGTATTAATTATTTTTATGTATTTATTTTTTGGGGCTGTAGAACGAATAATTAGAATTTCCATTATTTCTTATGGGAAAATGTGCTTTGATTTACGAGTGTTTTGGAATACGAGCCCGCTGCCGGAACGAATTATACTCGTCATCCGAGGTTCTACTGTACTATACTTACTTTCGTATTTTCTTAGCCATTATAATATATTCCTTCAGATATTCTTCAACATATTCCCATTAGTTCCTGAGGAGACATTCTGTACTGTATATAGCTCTTTGAGCATCAAATAGATACAGTATCTGGATATAGATTAAGATTTATGCAACCAGAGAAGACAGCGGCAAGGAAAAACTCCCCGAGAGGTCATCAGGAAATTGTTACAGTACTAACAGAGGTAATGATCATACTGTAAGTATAAGCAAAGTGTTTTTATTATCTCAGTAGAATTTTAGCATTAAATATCTCAGTGACATTATTCACTGTTTAATGTATCATAATGAATCCCAGTTATTCATTTAGCTGTATCAGATTTCTGTTGATTATCTCTGCAGCCTGTTGTTTGAAATTCATTTCAGTATCGCAAATGTATTTAAATTTATATAAAATAAAACAATACACAATACATACAAATAAAATATCAATCAATATACATTCTAAGACAAGTGCAATAAGAGGACGGTTTAACAATACTGTATAAAAGCTTATTTAAACAAAAGTATATGAAGTAAAAAGTGGGGAAAAAATCTACTATAAATCGAGATAATAATTCTGCATTAAAAGCTGCCTTTTTATTCAAAGCTATGCTATTGTACATTTGAATACAAATATTCTAATAGTCTCACCAGTAAATGAACCTGACCAAAAAATAAATGTAAAAAAAAAAGTTGCATATTCTAAAATTTCCTTTCAATGCATTGAGCTTTGATTATGTCCAGTTCAGGTGTGAAAATGATTCCTGAAGCTCCCAAAAACACACTTTCACAGTCTGAGTCCTGGAATGTGGCCTTTGACATCAAGGAAGAAAAACTCTGATATGATGACCTGGTTATTCAATACATTCAGGTCACCTCATTCAACTGGACCTGAGCGACTGAAGTAAAGATCATAACACTGCCTCCAGAGGCTTGTACATTACAGTGGCCACTATGCATGAGGGTGCATCGCCTTCATGCGCTTCCCTTCTTACCCTGACACGCCCATCGCTCTGGAATGCACCTGGAGCATGGTTTTCTTATATTACACAACAAACATTCCGATGTGTTGTTTGTGTGTATTGTTCTGCTGGGGATTCAAAAGTCGCCTACAATTAAATAAAAATGATGCGTACTCTATTTTTGTGATGGACCGCCTTCAGCTTTAATAACAGTGTTTATTCTTCATGTCATTGTTTCAACAAACTTATGCAATCTCACAACATTTAGTTTCATTTGCATGATCTTGTTATCATCTTGTATTGTCGAGGAGAGGCTTACAGTATATAGGTGTGTTGCCTTATGCACTTATGCGCTTCCCTTCGTACCCTGAAATCATCATCAGACATCATGACCTTTGTCCATTGCTCCAAAGTCTGATCTTTATGCTCCAGAGCAAACTCTTTTCTGAATTTTCCCACTAACAAGTGGTTCTTTTATGACCATACACCTGTTTAGTCACAGTCCTGTGGGTTCTCATCACATTGTGTGCGCATGGATAATGCTTTCAATTTCACTATTAAAAATACCTCTGATCTCTATTACCCACACTTATTCTATGAAGCTGATGGTTCAAGACTATCCTTCCAGGTTTTATTAATGTGTTGGACAGTTCTTTACTCAATTCCAGTCATTTCAGCAATCTCCTTAGTTGTTTTCTTTGCTTGATTCAGTGGCAAGAATTTGATTCTTCTTAAACATTAACACCTTTTCCACAACCATAGGATACGTCATCTGACATGGTTGTTTAAGAAACAAGAAGCTATTTACTGCGTCAGTTTAAAGTGAATTTAACCATATTAATCCCTGCAATAATTATCCAGCTAAAGGCTCTTTTATTTGCTTCTTTTCATTCTTAGTCATTTACACAGTGACTTTTATTTGTCTGGGCAGTGTATAAAATTCTTCATTTAAATATGAGAATATGTATATATATATATATAACAGAAAGAAAAATGCATATACATCTCTACAGATTATTATTAATATAATATACATCATTATTTACTTAATATACATCAACTATTTTACTTTGCCTGAAGTGTGTATACATTTTTGGCTGACTCTGTATATATATATATATATATACTATATATAAGTTTAATTTAATTCAAAGCACTAATAAAAGAAATGTGATAGCAATAGCATAAATATCTAAAATAATATAATAATTATAATAAAAAATATGATAATAGTTTTACTATAAATCTTAAATAGTTACAACATATAAATTATAATTGTTTTATTATTCTATTTTATTATTATACTTTATTCTTATAGTATCTAATAATGTTGGGCCTCAGACCCAAGCAATTCTTGTGTCTTGTGCATATTTAAGTTCCAAACTATGGTATTCAATTCATCTCAAATAAATCAAGTGAATATTTAATCCATCCATCCATTTGTTTTTCATAAATTATGAATTAGCGTTTTAGCAGTGTTATTTTTTTATGCACAGTGTGATGCCCTACAGCACTAAAAGCACCTGCCATAGCTTCAAACACACTTTCCATAAGAGAGATGCTGAGAATCTTCTTTAATGACCCCCTTGGAGACCGAAATGGAAGCCGAGCGAGTCGAGTGTGAGCTAGCATTAGCGTTGCCGCATGCTCTGAGCTAACCAGGCCGATGTGTTTCACCGCTCTGAAATGTAGCGTAATGATTCGGTTTGTAAAGTCAAGTGTGTGTCTCTGAGTCACATGTCCGGACAACGTGGGATTTTTCAGTTCCTGCCTTCAGGCGATGTTCTGGTAGCAGGTGTACACAAAGTTTAGCAAAGTTGCCTCGTTAGTGCACTTGACTTGCACAGAGGAGTCTGAGAGCGAGGCATGATGGGTAATAACGGTGACGTGGAAGTGCATTAAATGGCACTAAGGGACTATAATCCACAACACAATCATCGAGGTAATTACATGACATCAGTTAACACTGTCATGTACTTTGTGTGTGTGTGTGTGTGTGAGTGATGACCTGTGTGCGTTGCCGTGGTTGCCAGGCCTCCTCACTGCTATAGGTGATGAAGGGCCCATTGCAGACGGAGCACTCCATGAGTACAGGGTTTCCCAGCAGCGGGGACATGGCCCAGGGGCAGACCATGTGACCTTCTGGCTCCGCCTCTTTCGCCTTCCCGTCGGCATGATGGCGACTCAACATTTTCCACTTCCTCACCTGGACAAACCAACAAACACACAGGCATGCATACATATAGATGAACAGATTCTGTGTGTAAGGCTCTCTCTTCATTAGCTTTTAATTTCACTCTAAAAATGTGTTTTTACACAAACACACACACACACACACACACACAGACACAGTCACACAGTGTCTTAATTCCCTCAAAATCGAAAGTTGTTGTCTGTCCAAGTCTGCTCTCAAATAACAGTGTAATTAAGAGCAAACTTCTCTTCACTCCTCTCTTTCTTATCCTTTTCTCTTTCTATTTTTTCTCTATTTGCCCTTTCTCTGTCTTCTCTCTCTACTTCTCCTGTTTCTGTTTCCCCTCAACATTCTCTATTTCTCATTTACTCTCTCTCTGACTCCTCTTTTTATTTCTCCTTACCTCTCTCTTTCCCTTCTCTTTATTTTCTCTCTCTTTGTTTACTCCCTCCATTTCTCCTCTCGTTTCCCATTTCTTCTCTACCTATTTGTCCTTTCATCTCCTTACGTCTTCTCTCCCCTCTCTCTATTTCTCCTCTCCTCTCACTATTTCTCATCTTCTCTCTCCATATCTCATTCTATTCCTCCTATTCCATTATATTTCTCCTATATTTCTCCTCTCTTCTCTCATTGTCTCCTCTCACTATTTCTCCTCTCCTTTCTCATTCTCCTCTACTTCTCCTCTCCTCTCTCCATTTCTCCTCTATTTTCCACTTCTTTCTCTACTTCTCCTATCTTCTCTCCATTTCTCCTCTATTTTGCTCTCCTTTCTTTATTTGTCCTCTATGCTCTCTACGTCTCGTCCCTCTCTCTTGTCTTCATTTCTCATCTCCTCTCTCTATTCCATGACCATTGTTAAAAGCGCTATATAAATAAAATTGAAATGAATTGAATAGAATATTCCACCTCTCCTCCTTCTGTCTCCTCTATTTCTCCCCCTCCTCACTTTATTTCTCCATTCTTTATTTCTCTGCTCCTCTCTCAGTCTCTGCTCAGTATCTACTTCTCTTCTGCTCTTCTCTTAATATTTTTCCTCTCCACTCTCTATTTCTCGCCTCTATATTTGTCTTCTTCTTTTCTCTCACATATCTCCCCTCTCTATTCTTTAATTCCTTTATTCCTTTCCTGTTTGTATTTCTCCTCTCATCTCTTCTCCATAACTCCACTCTCTGTTCTATTGTTTTCCCTTTTTTTTTTTTTTTTTACACTTGTGTGATCTCTTCTCTTAGCCTCTCTGGTCTCTTTTACTTTCTTTAACACTTTGAACATGGACTTTGTCACAAACAATCTTTATAAAACATAGAAACTGCAGAGATAAATGATAAAATATATGCTTTTTTCTTAATCCCTAATGAGCGAGCCTTCCTGAGAGAACATGGGGAAGAGAACTTCTCATCTCATCTCGTCTTGATTCTACATTTTTCTTTTCATATATCCTCTATATCTCTCCCATCTTCTGATCTTTTTATACATTTTTTCATTCAACACCCCCGTAACCCCCCCCCCCACCACCATTTTTCCTCTACTTCTCTCATCTTGTTTCCTATCTTGCTCTTGTTTCTGCGGTTCTCTCTGATGCCTGGTGATTTGTCTGCCAGTGGAAAACTGCTGTTGTGGAAGCCTGTATTTGTGTGTGTGTGTGTGTGTGTGTGTGTGTGTGTGCAGCACACTGGTTGCATTATAGCTTTAAGGAAAGTTCAAGCCGGAGCTGTTCGCGTAAACATTCTTGAGATTCCTAAGATCCCACAAGGCTTCCTTCTGCTGGTTGTACCTGTCACGAATGTGCGGCGAAGGCGGATGCAAGTCCAGATTAAGTTTGTTCTTTAAACAAAAGACGGCCAATACCGACAATGCAAACCATAGAAACCTAAACATGAACTATGATCTCATGGCAAAACAGACTCAGACTAAAAGGCATAACAGACAACAAATGACAACCGAAGACAACAGCTAGACTGTGAGTGCTGACCGGCTTAAATAGTGCTCAAACAAATCATAAGAAGACACCGGTTAGAGTGATTGAGACATGTGACATGTTGAGAATGAGGGGTTCTGTTGTTTTTGGGACCACTGGGACAACATTACAGAATGAGAAGTCCTGGGCAGCCAGACAAAATGTCTCTCAGCTAAAAAGGGTCCTTACGCCAACAGGGTTCAATGAATGCGTTACCCATAAAGTAGATGGTCTACCAGGCAGTGAGCAAATGGGTGGCACGACATTCAAGCCATAGCACGAGAATGGAGCATCAGCCACTGAGCAGGCAGCAGGAGTAACAAAGTCCAAGATGTACTGTAACAAGAAGGTGGAGCAACGTTCCTCACTAAGCGAGAGGGGCAGTGAAGTCTTCCTCGGAGCCTGATGGGGTTGTGACATCTTCCACAAGGCCAGAGGGGGAGCAAGGATTTCTGTGAAGACGTTCTCTGCATAGCAAAAAGGGGGACCGACGTACACTGCAAAACAGAGAGGAGGAGCAATGTTCTTGATGACCTCAGCGGATCAAGAATAGAATGATGAAAAAACATGCAAGGTAGCTCCAGGTGGTGAAGTAACGTGCAAAGTGAGTCAGGGAGATGGACTGGTGCCCATGGTGAGGCTGTGAGCTATAGTGGCATCTTCTCTTTGAGCAGAGTGGTGGGGGGACATCTTCAGCAGAGCAAGAAGGCAAACTGGTATCTCATTAGAGCAAGATGGAAGACTGGCAACCTCAGCAGAGCAACAAGACAAAGAAGCATCCTTGGCAAAGCAAGAAGGCAAAGTGGTGTCCTCTGCAGGGCAAGAAGGCAAAGTGACATCCTCAGCAGAGCAAGAAGGCATATTGGCGTTGTCAGAACATCAAGGACCCAGAGTGGTGTCCTCAGCAGAGCAACAAGGCAGCGTGACATCCTCGGTAGAGGAAGGAGGCAAAGTGATATCTTCAGCAGATGAGAGTAGAATGTCTTCAGGAGTGGGCCAGAGAGAGTGGAAGATGGTTCTAGCTAGGTCAAGAACCTCCTCCTCAAAGTGTTCCTGGCGGGATGTATGGCATTGAGCCAATCTCATGTGGTTCTGACCCAACCTCTTTTCCACAGTTGCTGATACATTATCCAGTTTCTCTCATTAGGACTTGGTTTAACTTCCTGCCACAAATTGTAGGTAGGGCCGGATGCTGTAGTGCAGATTGAGTTTATTTATACACAAAACAATACTGACAAACCTTATGAACCTAAGCATGAACCTCAACCTCATGGCAAAACACACAGAGACTAGAAGGCACACCCGACAACAAACAACAACTAATGACTAACGCTAGACAGCGAGTGCAGCGAGCATGTACAAGACATGGCTTAAATACCACAGTGGAGATTGATTAAGACTTGTAACATGCTGGGGCTGATGGGTAATGTAGGTCTGCACCTATTGATGCTAGCGTGACAGTATCCATGGACGGCAGCCAAGTTTTTTTTTACCGTGTTTTTGGTCTGAACATGTGTGGGCACTGCTGGCTACGGGCTGCAAGTGTGAAGTGTGAATGCTTGTGGATGTGTGTTTATGGTTCTACGGAAAAGTTTCCTGGATTTGGTGTGTGTGTTTTTTTTATTATTATTATTATTATTATTATTATTATTATCATTTACTATGCAGTGAGAGTTCATGTTTTGTGTTTCACCTGTCTGCTCGAGGCAGAAATACAGTACACCTTCACCTTCTCCGTCTTTGTCTCTAACATAATTAAAGCACTTGAACGAACAGCCTTCCTTCTCCTTTTACAAATAACTAAGCTTTTTGTTCAAACCATGGTTAATTTGAAACACAATATTGGAAGGAAATATGAGCAGCGCTGCAGAAGTGTTTTCTAAGAGCACTATTATCTCACGTTGTAGAACTACAATACTTTTCTCCTACAGTTCTTTATCCATGGAAGTGAGATTTTTCTTTTAGAATTCTTTCTATACAGCTATTTAATCTACTTTAAAGAGCAAAGTAACATCACATGGCAAACGAGCACGACACCAGTTACACATTCACATTCACAAAGTGTTTTATAGAGCAAACATTGACCAAAGGAACACAGAGAAAACAATACTATGGTACATTCTTCTGTATAAAATATTAACTCAGTATCAGTACCCAACCCTGGTGTCATTGGAGTTACAAAGCCAAAATGTCATATTGTAACATACCTACATTTGTACCCACATAAACATAATTGACAAAAAGCACCAAAACACTAGCTGGAATGAAGTTCCTAGTTAAAACAAAGTATGTCAAAAAAAAGTAAAAGTAAAGTAAAAAAATGCATTTTTCTGTCTCATTGTCTAATTTTCTGGATTCTTTTTTAACTCTTGTTTTGTCGACCCCAAAAAAGAATATGAAGACTATAAAAAGGCATGGAATTCTTTCTAGCCCAAACATCATGTAAATCAGCTGGGTCTATTATCATTATAATACATGATAATCATTTAAAATGATACATCATACATTAACAGTCAAAAGTTTGGACACCCTTCTAATTCCATGGTCTTTCCTGTTTCCTGATTGTTATTTCTTTCTACATTGTAAAACAATGCTGACGGCGTCCAAAAATATGCTAGAAGATATTGAGACGTGTCTCCTGCTCTATAAATCCTTCATAACGGCTCTAATCTGAGGTTCTGGTTGTTAATTGGTGATTTCTGAGGCTGGTGACTCTAAATGAACATCTCCTCCGCAGCAGAAGATACGTTTTGGTCATGTTTTCCTGAGAAGGTCTTCACGAGAGCCAGTTTCATCATGGTGCTTGATGGGTTTTGCAAATGCACTTAACAATACAGCTCCTGAAACATGGACTGAAATGGGGAGTCCAAACTTTTGATTGGTACTGTACGTACATGATACATATGATACAATTCCTGATATAATTCCAGATTTTATATTTTCCTTAGATGTAAACTTCTGTACATTCCACCGTTTTTTCCTTCTTGTTCCTTTTGTAATTTTACTTTTTGAACCTTGATGTGAATTTTACTCTGATGTGAATTGGTCATTTTGGGCAGCAAGGTAGCCTCGCACCTTTGGGGTTGGATTCCAACCACAAGTTTCCATGTTATCCCAGTGCTTGGTGGGTTCCCTCTAGGATCTCCACACTTCCCAGTTCACCAGAGTGTGTGTGTGCTTGTGTGCCCTGTAGTGGATTGGTACTCCCTTTAAGGCTGAACTCTGCCATTTGCCCCATGAATAGGCTCCAGGCCTCCCATTTTAGGTTAAATTGTATAGAGTTAGTCTTTCGGCTGCTCCAGTCAAGGGGACGCCACAGCAGTCCATCCGATCCGCACACAACCTGGCACAGATTTTACACCAGATGCCCTTCCTGATGCACCCCTCCCATTTTATCTGGGCTTGTTACCGACATTGCATCCAGTGGCTGGGGTTTGGGCATTAGGGGGGAATTTAACCCGGGCCTTTTCCCTGGCAGTGAGAATCCTACCACAAGACTATTGTAAAAAAGCATTTCGTTATACATGACATACTGTGTATGGTTGTGCATGCGTGACAAATTTGACTTTGTTTTTATATGAATAAAAGCAGGTACTAAGACCTCAATCCGTGATGTTTCTTTGGAGAACCTAATCAAACTTTGTGCAAGTACAAATTTTACAAAGCAACAAAAAAAAAATGATGAGACCATAAACTTCATGTGACTTGAACAAATAGGCTTTTCTGTTTAACATGCTTGTAATTTGGAAGGGACAGGGTGTGGTATAACACTAAACCAATGATAGAAGTAGACTTTTTCAATCAGTCCCACTGAATCCCATGCCGTTACTCACCTACCGTCTACAGTAATTATGCTTACCATTTAACACTACAGTGAACCCCATATTATTATTTTTTACTGTATAACAGTATCGTTATTGAATTGTTTCATGGAATCATTATCGCTGCTTGCTGTACTTCTTAGAAATTTTCCATAAATGAAAAAGTCTTCAAGGCTGCAGCGGTAAAAGCGGGTAAAAGGACACGAACTTTCTTAATAATACATCTACCAGCTGATTGTGCCAGACTCTTCCTGGAAGAGAAGAGCAAAGGGCAGAGTGCCAGGTAAGTAATTGTGCTCCACATCATGTCAGAGGTGAAAATACATAGTAGGACACACTGGAGAAATCATGGACACACTGCAGAAAAGGAACAGGATTCCTGGCGAGACAGAAAGAGAGAGAGAGAACGAGAGAGAGTGTATGGGTTTGAACTCTACAGTCAGTGTGCCCTCGGTTTTTCGGTCCATTTTTTAAGGTCTAAGGGGTGTATGCTGACAAAACAAGGAAGGGCTAGGGTGAATATGGGTAGAGAAGTGGCTCAAGTGGTTGAGGAACTGGGTTGCGGATCAGAGGGTTGGGGGTTCGAGCCCGGACACTGCTGAATTCCATTGGATTCCTTTGTTGGGTCCTTGGGCAAGGCCATTATTAACCCAATGCCCATACAAAAATCACTGATCTGTTGCCCATCCTAAAACCCAGATGAGAAAGGAGGAGGGTTGGGCATCAGGTGAGCAACCACCAAAAACCACCATTGCTCTAGAAACAATGGACCAAATCCAAAGAGTAAATAAAGTGTATTGTGATGCTATTTCAATGTCTAGATGCTTTCACTGATGTTCATTATGAACATCAAAAGGCTTCCTTTATTGAATATGCCTCTAAATAGATTCTTAGATACAACAATAATCAATTGTTTCATGTTGTCAGTTTCCTTAAAAACCCTTGCGAAATCTCAAACATCTGATGACTTTGTAGTTTTGTGTTACAAAGATTGCATTTTGTCCTAGTAATGCACGGTTCACTGTGCAAAACATGCACTTTTTTTTTCTTTTTCCCTGACTCATCCTTACTACATTTTCCACTAGCATCATTAACTCTCAGCAGAGATACAAAGGAGCAAAGGGCACGAGGTCGAGCGCTACCGAGCGAAGCCGGTGCGAGCGAAGAGAAGGAGGTGAGAAATGAGAGCAGTGCTAATTCTCCTGCAATGTGACAGGTATGCACTGCTCCGGAGGCTGCTCTTATGTAACTACACACTCTTTCCTGGCCTCTGTGCCGCTCGGATGTAGTTAGATTCAACACGGAGGTGGACAGCCTGCTGTTAAAAGTTTAAAATGTGAAGATTCGACTCAAGATGGGGGAGAGGTGGAATATTCTCTAAGCTGATGAATAAAAAGCACTCAGGCAAGACTGAAGAACAGTAGTTGGGAATCGTTGACAACACAGAACGTCAGAAGTTATGGAGCTTTATACTGTAGCATTCATGTTTGAGGAATTCTAAACATCTAAGAAGGCAAAGAAAATAATTGAATCAAGATCTGATCTAATTAGAAAAGGTCAACACATGTAGCAATCTAATCAGGTATTTAGGTGTTACAGTTCATTTAGTGCTATCTATGAGAGCTTTATCTGGGCGTGACCTTTACCCTTCAAGCGTGCCTGATTCTAATGAGGCCCTCATTTACTGTACACACAGGCCGAATCTGAGAGCAAGATGTACACCAATAATATTTACTAAAGCATAATATAAACTTTTTTTTAAAAAAAACATCAACAGTGACAAATGTGCAAACCGTGACAAATGTGCAAACATAAACAAATAAATAAATAAATTTAAGAAGGGTGCAAATACTTTTTTTCATGGCACTGAAAGCTAACACTTAATTTAAACTGGCCAACTGTTTAAACTGTGGCATTCCCGCTTCAATCATGTTCAGTATGGAATTTCTCATTTTCTTAAAGGGCATGTGTGTAGGTGGATCGGCTAGGCTATGCTAAATTGATCCTAATGTGAAAAGGTGCATGTGTGTGCTGTGTGCGTGCAGGAATTTCAGGAATTCAGAATTTAGAATTTATGAAGGACTAAATAAACGAATAAAATAGGGCCGGGACTCGATAAAAAAAAAAATCTAATTAATTAGAGGCTTTGTAATTAATTAATTGCAATTAATCGCATTTTAATCGCATATAAATATTTGTAATAATATTTACAGAGGGAGAGATATTGATACTAACGTCCACTCTAGCTGCTATATGTTTAGCATTGAGGTGATACTTGAGGCTCGATGTGCTGCGGTGATATGCGAATTCCTTGTTGCA
>JAQMYL010000015.1:5142364-5157704 GCA_030014365.1 Clarias pachynema | reverse complement strand
AAGAATTTCACTCACATGTACTGTACCTGTGTACCAGTAACGTGATGTGACAATAAAAGTGATTTGATTTGATTTGAACTCCCCTTTGAGAAAGTGTATTTTCCTAGTCAATCATAATACAGGTACTGAAAATTTCGGTGTTCGGAACCTTATCAAGCATTTCCCCACTGTCTTATTTCTTAGCCTTTAGCCATTAGTCGCTATCCTAGCATTATTTACTGTAGATTTTCAAAATGAGGTAGAGAAAACGTTGATGTCACAATAGGGGGGAAATCTTTTTTGCTTGTTTAAGCCATGCACCAATAAGAAATGGAAAAAGGACAAACATCAGGAATTTACACATCCCTGGACTGGAGACCTACCTGAATATCTAAACACCCCATTTAACACCCCGTTTTGCTCCAAGGCTGTAAAGACAGTCTTTAAGTTCCAGCACAAATTGCAAAAGAGCAGAGATACATTTTTCCCTTCAATACACCGTCCTGAATATTGAAGCTTCCAGGCAGAATATTTCCACTACATCTTACCACCTTTACTATAACAAAACCATCATATTCAACTCTGTGTCTTTTCTAGTAAATCAGGATATACTGCTACTGCCGACTTGTTACAGGTGGGGAAAGTATTCACAGATGGTAGATTTAGTTAATGATTCCACACGCTCCTTTAATGGGCCGATTCCTAATTGAAACCACCATGATGGATTAGCTGCACCGTCAAGTTGATGTTAATTAATCAAATCTCGCAAACAAATGCACTGAGCTGAGCCTGAGAGAAAATCAGGCTCATATCTAAGGTCAGATGATAATGTGTGATGAGTTGAGGCAGAACACAAGTGCATCGAATTAGTGCGTCGTTCATTTGGGGCGTTTTACAAATCGTTATCAAAGGTTGCAGCATGGGTCAAAAACAGCAACACGCAAGCATAATCCACAATCGTAATGCATGAAGACTTTATCAGAGGTCAAAACCAGAAAGCACAGAACTCTGAATTAGAAACGAAGCTCAGTGATGCATATTACACTACAGTATGTATGTTTGCAAAGAAACAAAGACCAAGGGTGGTATAAGGTTGGGATCTGAATCAAGACACGATGGGGAGATTAAGCAGTTTCAGAAAAGAAAATATTGAAATCCAAAGCATATACATGTGAATATAAAGAATTATCTTGGGAAGTGCAAATCTTTAGGATGTCCATGTGAGAACATCCACAGTAACTGTTCACATCTCCAGCATTTGGCAGATCCACTTATACAGAGCCACTGCTTGGTTGTCTACACGCAAAACAAATCCATATGCTTGTACAGATTGGCCAGAGTCTACAGACACTCACAAGCTAAAACATTGCCAGAAACAAGAATCCGAGCAGATAAATAAGCGATGCGTATGTGTTTTAAGTGCATGGTTAGTGTTTGTTCAAGTGCTAATATCAGCTGTTCAAACAATCAAGGGAAGTGCATAGCAAAAAAAAAAAAGAAGTCATGATGCTTGTCATCCTGGGGTCCTTAATGGTGGTGTTTCAAGCTGAGCTGTACTTGTGGCTCAAATTGCTTGAGGTAGAATACAGAGAAACCATTTGATGATGGAGGGAGAAGAGAAAGCAGCCAAAGCACTGAGGCATATTAGACACCAGGAGATATGTGCACTGAGCAAAAGTGCTCGTTTCCATGTCACCTGATACGAGTGTTCTTTCAGGTCCAAAGCAAACCACTTCCAAGAATGAACAAGAAGATATTATGGTGCCAGCAAGGTGCTTTTAAAAGAGTCTTACTGAGTTTAACGCAAATAAATGAATTTTAAAAAATCATGTTATTATTATTATTATTACTTTTTTCATTATTTTCTTTTCCATTTCAGCAAAGCTGACAATCTCTATATGAAGAGGTTGACTGCAAAGTGAGATAAATCCGTTTTACAGTTTTGAGGAAAAACAAGTATTTTTCCTCCTCAAAGGAGGAACGAAGTACTGCAGAATATTTTGTGCATGGTTTATTAATTAATAAATGTATTTCCTCCTGTGCTGTTGATCACAATGAGTGACTGTTTCCATTGTTTCTATAGCAATTATGGTTTTGTGGTTGCTTGCCCAACCTTTTCTTTTTGGCAATAGTGGAGTGATTTTGTATGGGGCTTAGGGTTAAGGGCCTTGCCCAAGGACCCAACAGTGGCAGGGCTCGAACCCCCAACCCACTGATCAGCAACCCAGAGCCTTAACCTACCGAGCCACCACATCCGCATTTATTTGTTTGTTTGTTTGTTTGTTTAAGTCAGTAGGGTGGTAAAAAGCAGAAATGCCAAAATAGTATTTCTGGATTGTTTTGATTAAATCAATAGGAATTTTGGATTATTTTGCAAACTCCACCTTCACAATGGCTTAGCCTGCAGCTGTGTTTGTGGCCTTATAACCATGCAATTTAGTAACCGCAATATTATGGTTGAGTTTATTTTATTTATTTTTTTTATGTTTATATAGAAAAAGAAGAACTGAGAGAGTAAAATCATGCCTTGTGTTTTGACCTGAGTCATATGGCAGCATTGAAACAAGAAGAAAAAACTTTTTAATTACAAAGTTTGTTGAGGATCATGAGAAACATTGGAAAGTTAGTTCACAGCATCATCAACCTCCTCCTCTATCAGTTTCAATTTCACTTCATTATTTAAAGACGGCACCTTATCACAGAAGTCCATAACAACATTCTCCAAAATCCATCAAACACATTTATTTCTTTCATATCAGATTCTATATTGCCCAGCCGGTAGTAATGCTTTAGAGATCACATGACATGTAATCGATCATGTAATTGATGCGTTTTGATTTGCTATAAAATTTGGTTGTTTGTTGTGTCTTTTTGCCAAAAATGTGTAAAATCAAATCTTTAGAAGGATGTAATTATGGAAAACAATTTGCCAGATTAAAGTGAAAGTCCATAAATGGCGTTCATCAGATTTGATAGTCAAGCTTTTATGCTCATAAGAAAACATAATAGCTTTTATAGGGTTGTAAAGAAGAAACTTTAGCCAAGATGTATCATTTAACCAGATATCAGACTGTAGCATTTCTTAAACTGAAAAAAGCGCAAAGACAAACAATATTTGTACTACTGTGCCTTTAAATTCTCAACTTGGATGATTGGTCAGAAGATATAGATTAGCGCACATCACTGACATTACTATTCATGTATAAAACCTATGATGTGTCTGCATATTCCTGTGGTGTAAAGCACTTTAGTACTGTACTGTATGTTGTTATTGGCACCTCATCATCTTAGTGGTGTCAGAAAGCCCTGAAGCGTTTTATTACTTACTCATCATGCTAAAAATTAAACAACTGTTTAAACATTAAACCATGACTGTCAATTTACTAATTATGCAAAATTAATGGAACTTTAATTTGACAGTAAAAGTTACAAAATAATCACACAAACCAACGTCGTGCCATCACAAATCCTACATTAGACACATACAGTACATAAAAAAAGAAACTGAATACATTCTCACAGTCTTTTGAAATCTATGACTTTTGATATTTTCATCATCTCAGTTTTCTTCACTTTTTTTTTTTTGTGCTGTATCCGAGTCTCTTTTAACCGCCGTCTAATAAATTATAAATGTGTTTAACTTAAGTAAAGTTTCTCTCTCTGAAGCACATTCTTTATTTAGAGAAGTTTAACTTTAATGCTGCTCTGCAACACTGAATGACTTGAATGAGAATTTCAGTTCTGCACGCCGACTATAGTGGACTAATGAAAAGAGAGAGCGAGAGAGAACATGAGTCACGCTGCAGCCATGTAAATAGATGCCGAGAAGCGAGAGCGGCCTGCACAAAGAGAATATTCAACAAAGAGAAAGACGGAATGAAAAGAATCCATTAGAAAGTGAGCTGACGAGCTAAAGTGAATTGGATATGAGCGGTCCGAGCTCTTGGGACGTGGCCTGGATTCTCATGACTGAAATCCCACACCTCGGAGTGACGGATCCGAGCTGATTGGTCAAACGGGGCTCTGATGTTACCCGGCTACAGCTATGCAGGCAGCCTTGGTCAGTCATGGATATGATTGGAAATAACCAACATTTGCATAATTCAACTCTCTGTAGACTTGCGCTGGCTTACAGAAATCTAGGAGGGAGTTTTTAACCTCCTGGAACATTGTGTTATCTGGTAAAGAATGTAAAGGAAATCTCTCTCGCACTCACACAGAACACATATTTCCCGTGAGCAGTGTTTTTTTTTCTTTAGCCTGGGTTGGCATGTATTGTCCTCTGTCAAGAATGCTATGGTGGAGATGTTACATACCTCAAAAAAAGCCTTCCTGCTTTTAGGAACATTACTGATAACATTCCAGTAGCATTTTCTGCATATGTGCAAGAAGAAGGTCAAAGTTTTCCTTTACTTGTCCATGAGACAGAGAAAAATGACCATTCAGCCTACTTGACAAAGGCCTGTATGAATTGGATGATCATGAAAAGAAAAAGTAAAAACGTGGAACGTGTATTGTATATTTGTAATTAGAGTGTTTAATATATTCTGTACCTTTATCAGACTTTAGATTGCTGTACTACACAGTGTTGCTACATCTATTCCTCCATCCATCCATCCATCCATCCATCCAAACATCCATTTAAGCTGACATTGCTAAGTTATATAGGTCATTGCAATTGGCTGAAAACCCAGTGTTTTCCTATGGGCAGTTTGGAAACATCAGTTAGCCTACAACACATGTATTTGGACTGTGCAGGAAACCAGATTGCATGGAGGAAACCCACCAAGAACGAGGAGAACGTGCAAACTCCAAGCACGCACACCAGAGGGGAAATCCAAACCCCCAACCCTGGAGGTGTGAGATGTTAGTGCCAACTGCGATGCCATTGTGCCACCTTGTCGCCATACAGAACTATAAATATGAAAGAAGTAGACATTTTTTAGTAGACATTTTCTACTACATGCTGCTGAAATATTGTTTTCTTTGATCGGTATCTTAATCAGAATTACAGTTCAAGTATTTCGAAGTCTCAAATTCAAACTGAATACGAAGAAAGCTGTATATAGATTTTATTCAGGCTGTGAAGAAAGAGCATTACTGACATTTTCACAGCCGGCATCTGATTACAAACTGAACTGATTAGGAGCGAATCCATTTTGCTTTTCGCTGTGAGAAAATCACACTTTGCTAGCAAGGATTTAGATGTCTTTAAGAACACTGGCTGTGCTTAACACTATGTTGTTGCCCAAAACACCCACAAGCTGAGAAGTCATAGTACAGTATTGGTAGAAAAACACAATTTTGGCCAGACATATCAAATGGAGGCAGCTCCATCATTGTAGATGTGACATTTGGACACATATTGGTAAACAAAAAGCCTTGGAGCATGGACAAGCTTACTATCAGTGAACTGATTCAAATAATTTTAATGTAATCTCATCAGCTAAATCAAACAAATATCGGATTATATGCAGCTTTTTATCAGCATTACAGATGTCAAATTAACCAAAAAAACTTTTAGAGAGATCGTACAGGTTTTCAATACATGCTGAATTTTCTAGACGACGGCAGGAACCATTATACAGTACATGTACCATGACCGATACTAGAAGAACACAAAAAGTGTTAATTTTAAAATGTTTGGAATTAATGATTTAAGATAATCTGTCATTACCAATGAGATATTTTTATATTACAGATGTTTTGTGTCTGTATCAGCCCTGAATCTGTGAATAGTTAATTATTTAAGATAATAATTATGACAAGAAATCTACCTAGAAAATGATTAAATCAGCAAGTGTTTGTCTTTGTCTTTATCAACCATCAAGTCCTGGTATGTCTTCGGTTTCAAGCAACATGTCTTCGTAAGTCGTTGTAATTCTTCGTACGTCTTCATAAGCCTTGTTGATTGAGCACAACTATTTGTGTTTATTGAGTTAAGAAGACTTGTTGTTTGAAGATGAAGACTTTTGAAAACTTCATTATTGAAACTGAAGACTTAGGAAGACTTGTTCAATAAAAATGAGGATGTATTTGTTTTCTGGTCTTTTTTCTGGTTCTTTTTCCTTTCCTTTTTTTCATCATTTTGTGGCTTTTTTTTGCTCTGTATTGAACTTTACTGTTCAATTTAGAAGTAAAAGTTTAGTCAGTATAAGCAAACGTAGTCACTTAGTATTGTAGTTTATGTGGTTCGGTAAGAACCCTAGGGTTATGGGTTATGTTATGCCTTCCTTTTTCCCTTCCCACTGGAAGGTTGACATTTGCATGGAATTGCCATGGGTTTTCCCAGACTACCACGCACATACCAATTCCCCTTAAATCTCCTGAGTCATTTTTTTCCTGTTCTGAACATCTTCAGCTTTCTATCTTATCAGTTTTCTCTGTTATTAGAACAAAATATTTCACTTGAATACAGCACTTGTAAAGTATAAGTACAATGGAAACATCAGATTTTTAGCCTTACCACAGAGTTTATAGTTCGTCAAACCTTCTTCATAATTCTACTGTAGTACTAAATAGCATCACATTTATCAGATAACACAGTATAGAAAAGAAACACCCCCTTTAAAATAGTCACATTTTGTTGCTTTGCAGCCTGAAATGAAGACAGACACCGTTTTTGTTTTATCCAGCTATATTTACTTAGTGCAGCTTTTAACGTCCAAGTGAAAGATTAAAAATAGAGTAAAAGAAATTTCAAACAGAATCATAAATATGACAAAGGATCAGCCCCTCCTAAAAATGACTTGTAAACTCAATCAGGTAAAGCTAATCACATTCTCAATGTGATCTGTGATCAGCTGTGGTCATTTTCATTAGCTCAGCATGAAAAGCTGGAGCATTTCAGTTGCTGGTAGTGCAAGTGTTCACTGTTCTCAGCTCACTACCTCAGCTCATTACCTCATTAACCACTGAGGTAATTAGCACAGTATTAGATTGTGTCATGCTGTTTGTCGTGTTGTCACTCCTGTTTGCACATTTGCATGTGAACTTTATGTTGTCTTTTTGTTTGTATAGTATTTAGTTTTTTTTTTATATATATATATATATATATATATATATATATGGTGCTAACACATTAGCTTTTATTAACATTTATGTTGTATGTACGTAGCATTCTCCTTGGTCCAGGAGAAACGCTATTTTGTTTCACTGTGTTCTGAAATGACAATAAAACCATACTTGACTACTTGACTTGACTTGAAGTGAAGCAAATAATCAACTATGGGTGGCAAGGCACTGTCAAAAGTTCTCCAGGATAAAGTTGTGCACAAGTCAGAAGATACAAAACATTTTAAAGCCTTTATTACTGCCTAAAAGCACAGTCTATTATTAAGAAATGAAAGGTATTTGGTACAATAAAAACCCTCTCTGGACCAGGATGCCGCTTCCAGGCTACCAAGAGGCCTACAGCAACTCTGAAGCAGTTGCAGGAATTTATGACAAAGATGGTGGTCATTGTGTGCATGTGACAACAAAATTCTCCACAAATGTGGCTTGTATGGGAGGGTTACAAAAATCCAGGTGGTCAGATGAGCTTAAAATAGATAAGACAGAATGTTTTATTTGGCAGAAATCCAATATAGCTCACTTTTCAAATAATAGCACTCCTACAGTAAAGCATGGAGGTGGTAATATGGTGGTTTTGGTGGTGTCTTTGGTTTCTCTGCTGCTGAAATCATCCTTTTTCCAACTCATTGATTCTGTTTTTTATTTATTTATTTTTTACATTTTGGTGTTACTGTATATCTTTCACTTGAATGGTAAAAGTTACACTAAGTAAATACAGCAAGATAAAACAAAATCTGTGTCTGTCTCCACTTTAGGTTGCAAAGCAACAAAATGTGATTATTTTAAAGGGGGGTCATGCTGTAGATGCTACAGTGTAGGTGCTAGCTTGCTAGTTAGAATGGATGCAGATGGGTGTGCAGGATGTTTATTAACAATTACAATTACCACACATATAAAAAAAAACAAAAAAAAACAGTGACAGCAAAAAAAATTTTTGACAGAACATTGCACTTGTAAAGTTGAAAGGACAACAGAGTTCATAGTTCATCAAGCCTTTTTAGTAATTCTACTGTAGCACTAACTAGCACTAGCACATACATCAGCTAATATGCTTACATTTTTACAGAACAGAAACTAGGCGTAGATACTAGCTTGGTAAACAGAAATAATAATAATAAATAAATAAAAAAAAAACCCACAGTGATAGAAAAGGGAAAACACAAAGCTAAGTCCGGGAAATCCTTACAAAGGTAAGCAAACTGGTTTGAAGGCTAACAGGAACTAGCATGTTCAATAAAGTGAATGAAAGAGGCTAATATCTGTACTGGAATGGATTGTGAATGTAAGAGAAGGTGTCTATTATTAGCTCTTATTAACAATCAGGTTAACTGCTTCTAAATTTATTTTATCCAGTTGAACAGGAAGTAGTTTATTATTAACTGTGCAGAGATATATGGGATAAATGTCTTTTAAGGTATGGTGTGATGTTTTTAAGCTACAAATTGCTCTTGGATATTACCTAATGGCATTGCATCAATGATTAAGAACCAGTAAGTACAGTAACAGCTTGTGTACCAGTAAATACAGGAAAATCAGTTATGGGAACAGACAATATGTCTATTGAGGTTTTAATGGTGTGAGAACTTTGGACACCAAGGATAAAAAGCGTGAAGAAATTTTATATTTATCCAGGTAAACTCTATTATATAAGAGAATAAGAGTGGAAGCGAGACAAAAACATTTACAATCTGATGGTAAATAATGCAAAAGTAAGTCAACAACAAAAAAATTGCACTGTAATTATATAGTGCATTGACCTCATATTGATATGGGTCCTTTTTTCACAACGCTGTTGAATTCTAAAATCTGATTAGTCAGAAGTTGTTGAATAATCACAGGTTTAAATGAATGCACTTGTTCTAATACATTATTCTTTCTATAGTAACAGAAAGGATGCTTTTCACTATGAGAAAATCACACTCCACTAGAAAGGATTTAGATGTCTGTAAACACAGTGGCTGTGTTTAACACTATGTTGTTGCCCAAAACACCCACATAGTCATAGTATGATATTGGTAAAAAAAAAAAAAAAAAATTTAAAAAAAAACACAAATTTGCCCAGCGATATCTAATGAAGCCAGGTCACTCATTCATCATTTATACCGCTTTATCCTGTATACAGTAATACAGGGAGCCTGGAGCCCATCCCAGGAGACTAAGGGCATGAGGCGGGGTACACACTCAAACACTCATTCACACATTGCGGACAATTTGGGAACACCAGTTAGCCTAGTCTGCATGTCTTTGGACTGTGGGAGGAAATCGGAGTACCCAGAGGAAACCTACAGTACCAAGCATGGGGAGAACATCCAAACCCCATGCAAACACCCAAGACAGGAATCGACCCCAACAGTTCTAACCACTAAGCCACCAGGTCCATCACTGTAGGTATGACATTCGAACTCGTATACTGTAGGTAAACAAAAAGCCTTGGAGCATGGACAAGTTTAGTATCGGTGAACATCAAGATAATATGCAGCTTTTTATCAGTGCTAGGGATGTCAAATTAAATGGAAATACTTTTAGAGAGAGTGTACAGGTTTTCAGTAAACTATGCATTTTTAAAGACGACTGCAGGAAGCATTACACTTGTACACGACAGATACAGTACTTGACGAACACAAAAAGTGTATATTTGAAAATGTTTGGAATAAATGATTTAGGATAAGGCAGCATTATCGATGAAAAATTTTCATGTTATAGAAGTTTCATGTCTGAATGAGCACTGAATCAGTGAATAGTGACTTTTTCTGGTCCTTTCCTCTCTCTCCTTCCTCTGTCATTCTGTGCCTTTTTTTGCTCAGGATTTACAAATAGAGATTTAGTCAGAATAAGCAAATGTAGGCATTTAATAGTGTAGTGTATCAGTATGGTTCGGTAAGAACCTTATGAATTATGCCTTCCTTTTCCCCCCATGGGAAGGTTGACATTTGCATGGAATTGCCCCTGGGTTTTCCCAGACTCCCACGCACATACTAATTCCCCTTAAATTTCCTGAATCATCCTTTTCATGCTCTGAACACTTGTAACACTTGTAAAGTTGAAAGTATAACAGAGTTTGTAGTTCATCAAACCTTTTTAATAATTGTACTGTAGCACTAACTAGCATTAGCATATTCATCAGCTAATATGTTCATTTTCACAGAACAGAGACTAGGCGTAGATGCTAACGTGGTAAATAGAAATTAAAAAAACAACAACACAGTGAGAGAAAAGGGAAAACTCAAAGCTAAGCCTGGAAAATCCTGATAAAGGTATGCAAACTGGTTTGAAGGCTAACAGGAAGTAGTGAGTGAAAGAGTACTGGGAATGGATTGTACATGTACAGTAAGAGTATCTGCCTATTATTAGCTCTTATTAACAATCAGGCTAAATGCTTCTAAAATTCTTTCAGCCAGTTGAACAGGAAGTAGTTTATAATTAACTGCACAGTGATATATATGGGATTGATATTGTCTTTTAAAATGTGTCACATGATATTTCATAAGCTACAAATTGCTCATGGGTACTAACTAATGGCATCGTATCAATGATTAAGAACCAGTAAGTACTTTAAAAGTGTGTTAAATTAGACCTTAATGCTTTCAACATGAAAATGGAAACACACAATATGCCAACTGAGTGTTTAATGGTGTGAGAACCTTGGACACCAAGAAGAAGAAGCTTGAAGAAACCTGAGATTTATCCAGGTAAAGTCTTTTATATGTACATTAAGAAAGAATGAGAGTGGAAATGAGACAAAAACATTTACAATGAGATGGTAAAAAATGCAAAAAGAGACTCAACATTACCAAAAAAAATAAAAAAATTAATCTCACATTGAGACATCATGGGTTCTTATTTCACAACGCTGTCGAATTCTCAAATCTGATTAGTCAGAAGGTATTGAATAATCTCAGGTTTAAATGAATCCACTTGTTCGAACACATTATCCTTTCTAACTTTACAAAGAGATGTACAGGGCTGTGCATAAGTCTTGAGCCCCCTCATTCCTTTATACTAAATAAAATTTAATTAACTGATGCATAATAAATTAAAGAAATTGGAAAAAAATGTTTTACTGTGACAGGCTGCAAAGCAGCAACCTCATTTTCCCTCTTGTCTGTTTCAACCACTCAGCATTCAGCATAATCGGTATACTAATCAACAGTCTGATCATCTCTTTCTCATTGGTTCATACCTTAAGTTATATTTTTTTTATGCTTGAATGATTCATATGTCACTGTGTGGCTTAACAAACAAAAAACATTTCTCTGAAACTGGACTGAAAATGAAAGCTAAGGAATCCTGGAGAGCTATTCCTCAAGACTACAGTACATGAGAAAATAAAAGAAAGTCTGGCTCTTTGAAAGCAAAATATGAAAAAATCAGGGGTGGCACAAGACTTTTGCACAGTACTGTATATTTTGATTGTGACGCATATTCGCAATAAAATTAGATTTTAAATGTATTTTTGTAAAAGGTGTTGAGGTTTCTGTAATGAAATATACAGTACCTAACACTTATGGAAGGAGCCTCCAGTAACTTCATCAGTAAGCTTTCCACCTCTTAGTAATATAATAGTTTGCTTGTTTATTATCAACTTCTCAAAAAAAAACAATCTGCCAAGGGAATGACTATTACTGTATATTATAGCAGTATAATATTATACAGTAGTATGCTATACTGTATAGTCATACATTATGTTTAAGTATCTCACCTTCTGTCCTCTGTGTGCAGAGTTCTACCTATGAGTGGTGGGTTTCCTCCTGGTACTCCAGTTTCTTCCTACAGTCCGAAGACATGCAGTCTAGATTGAATGGCATTTCCAAATTTCCTGTATGGGTTGGCATCCCATCCAGGGTATACTCCTTGTGCTCTATATTCCATAGAATAAGCTTCAAAAAACCTGCGACCACAAGTTATGCAGTGTACAGTACATATTGTAATATATGAATTAATGTTTTATCGTATTATATTGAATGCATTATAACTCAATTGGTAACAGAAACTCGTTTTAGAGATGTCCCAAAACATATGATGCAACAGTGTGAAGTGCCGTTCATTAATGAATAATGCTTTCTCACTGTTGTTGTGGTATAAGAGTTATAAAACATCCCGGGATGTGCTGTTCTAGTGAAGTAATCAGTGCTGAAGTCTTGGGGGGTTTTGTTCCTGACATACTATAATGGAAAACTGATGAAAATCTTAAGGATCTGGCACTAATATAGAGTCTTTTCTATATAAATATTTAAATGTTGCGTAATTGCAGGGCTTGTTTTATATAAACCTTCTGATTGATTAATAACATAAAGTCTCCTCGTTACTCCCAATTTTGAGGAACCGATGAATCTTAAGCAGCTCTTTATGATCTTCTTATTAACCATACTGCTTCTTGATTAAATCACATCTGAAAACCTCTTCATCAACCCCCTGCCAGTCTGCCTGCAGCAGAAAGCCTCCCCTGCCTTCATTAGCGTTCTCATTAGTGACAGTACAGCACCTCAATTAAGTCTTATCACTCCTTCTTTTTTGTTCAGGCAGGAAATGAAACACTCTGATCCAGAATGTTATTACCCTTCATAAAAGGTTGAGCTGATGTCTGTGAGTGTGTGTTATGGCTTGGTCTACTGTGAGCCTGGCTGCTCTGTATTCAAGGTGTGTATGAGCCGTGACTCACGTAAGCCTCCATCAGGGTGCTGCACAAGCTGATTGGCCAGGGCACGCAGTCTCTCGGGCCAATCGGAAGCTGCTAAGATGACCGTCGAGGCATACAGGACGCACGGAGAAACCGCTGTATCCAAGCAACCCCCTCCCAGGATCAGATTAAGACCTAGGACAAACAGTGTGGAGGAGAAGTATGTCATTCCAACAAAGAAATCCTAAATGAGACAAAAAGAGTAGAGCATACAGGGAAACCTGTGCACATGGTCATATTAGATGGTTTGGATCTGATTCATATTGAATGTGTTTATACAGTATTTTGAAGTTTACTGAGATGCTGGACTATGGTTTGTGTTCCTGTTTAAGGTCATAGGCGCCTGTTGTACTCCTCAACAAGATATTGTGGTAAAGTATAGATTAGGGTTAATTCTTTTGTTTTCATTTATATAGAATACAGTTTCCCCAGGTGCACGACATAACAACTACATATAGCTAAATAAATAAATAAATAAGGATTATAAGTAATTGTGGAATCTTTTTAATGTAGTTAGCTAGTTACGTATTCTTTGATTTCAATTAATTATTGATTTATTATATATATTTTTTACATTGTCAGAAATTTGAGACAAAGTTGGACACTATTGCGGATCTGTGTAATCAAACACAGTGTGCTGACAAATGACAAAAGCCAGTAAAATGCAGAACATCAAAAGCCAGACACTGAGAAACGGAAAACAGGAACTACAAAACCAGGAATTATTTTTTTTATTTTGTATATACTGTATATAAAATGTTACTAAAATATTGTTTGCCTAGTACTACGCTGTATGTGACTACTTATACTGCTAATACTAATACTAGTTCTACCACTTTTAACTATAAAGGGCGTTCAAGTCAAACCGGGACTTTTGATTGTGCAAAGTTCTGAGAGTAAAAACTACCTTTATTTCTCTATATAATCCCGTGCTACAGTAATGCACTTATCCCAGTGTTTCACTAGTGCTTGAGCACCATCAGTGTAGAAAGTTTTCACAATCATTCTCCAACACCACTCGCACATTATAGGAAATCGTCTGGGAGTTATTGCCACATCCACCATACAGTCCTTGACCTCGCTTCGGCAATAACTCCCAGTTTTTACGGTTTTATGCCTTAACAAAAATTTTCCTGGGTTGACTTGAATGCCCATGGTACTACTACAGTACAGTTCTACTACTACTACTACTACTACTGCTTCCTTTACTACTTCTAGCACTACTACCATTACAACTACTACTAATCGTATTTCCACAAATTCAACTTAGACTTTAGTCTAAAATGGTGGTTATTTTTTGAATAAATGATTTAGCATAAATTAGTGTTATGGATGTGATGTGCCTGAATCAGCCCCACAACATTTTAACATGAATCATTTGAAATAGTAATTATGAGTAAACTAAGTAGAAATTTATTAAAACAGCAATCTTTTTCTTTGTAGTTTGTATCTTATCATTTTTGTGCCTCTTTCTGGTTTCTGATGTTTGGCATTGACCTTTACTATTCAATTTACAAGTCAATATAGGCATATGTAGTATTTTTAGCGTATCAGTAGGCTTTTGTAGGAACCCTATGAAATATGCCTGTTCTTTCCCATGGTAATGTTGACCTTTGCATGGAATTACCCAGTGAGTTTACTTCTAATAGCAGTGTTTCTAACAGGAACCTGCTAAAATCAGGCATCTGATGTTTTCTAAGAACCTCTTCTCCTGAGTAAGAAGTACAGGGACTAATCTTTACAGGCTGACAGATCAGCAGTTTATCCCCTGATTCACGGTGATGATCAGCATCTTTATGACCTGATGCTGGCAGATTCTGTGATCCAGCCTCAGTAAGACTCGGTCTGTCAGAACACTGCTCACCTCAGCAGATATCAGGCTTATCAGTCTCCCTGTTGCCTGTAACACATAATGCTACAGTGTGTGTGTGTGTGTGTGTGTGTTAACTCAAGCAGTGCTGATAATTACCACAGCAGGCTTGGATAAAGAGCATCGTGAGCGGTCTTCCTGAACTGAAGACTTTTTAAGTAATATATTATAACACGACGCATTTACAATTCAAATGACTTTTATTTAAACAGCATTCTGGATAACATGAGGAATAAACCCTGAGAGGAACCAGACCTCTGGATTTTGACATCTGAATTATAACATCTGATAATGTTATGTTAAGTTAAGTCATCCTGCATTTTCTGTACATGTTTCAGTCATTACTGCTAGTTAACGTGAGCGCGAGCTCCTCCAATGCACTAACAGGTTCATGACCCAGCTCACTGCTACAATGAGCTACTGTACAAAACTAACTATCTTCTAGCATAAGGCTAATCCCGAGTCCCTCTCAAATGCCTGATCAAGGGCACTACTTGGTGTGTGGAACAAGGATTTTACACCCTCTATAGCTTAAAAGTATTTTTTGTTTTTTAGGTTTACTTTTTAATAGTTTAATAATCAAAACAATCCCACACATTTGACAGATCTTTCCTGAGGTATATAATCTACAATACATAAATCTACAATGAAACTGTAAAGTTGGCGTGTCTGTACATTGAAGATATTTTCGGGAAAATATTTGGGGGGGGGGGGGGGGGTAAGATGAGTAATATAACACA
>JAQMYL010000015.1:5110756-5122037 GCA_030014365.1 Clarias pachynema | reverse complement strand
GGACAAAGTATATTGAAAGGCAAGGAGATTATGTTGAAAAATTAAAAAAGTTAATTATAATAACTTACATTATTATAATGATATTATGATATATTAAAAAAAATTTCCCTCGTCTTCGTATAATCTATTTTTACCGAAGCACATGTTGAAATGACACTCAATCTAAAATATTGTATAATGTTTCGTACAATCTTGTGGCGTACAAGCTCGAGTGCGCACTGTTGAAACATTTCTGCATTTGTTTATCCATCACGGTCTCATGAACCCCCTTTGCGATGCCACCTCGCACGCTTGGTTGGGAAACCCTGGATTATGGACCAAATGAATAAAGAAATGCTCCGAAGAAGTTAAACCTGCTAACATGAATAAAAGCCCTGCAGTTTACTGCAAAGCCAAAAGCGTGCAGAACAGAACTGAGAGTGTTCTAGCACTGACCCTGCGGCTGCAGTGCGCCGATTCAGCATTTCTGTGGTCGGGTTCTGGATGTGAACGTCGACCCGAGGACACGGAGCTCGGGCTCGCACGATAACAAGCTCTCTCGCGCATTTTCAGCACGCAGCAGCACAGCCAGGACTTGGGCCAAGGGAAACAAGCTTTTCAACTCTGTACGTGCATGTGTGTGTGTGTGTGAGTGTGTGTGGGGAGGCTGTAGGGTGGGCATCGGCTACAATCAAGTCATAATAAAGGCTCTGAGCTGAGCTGGGTGCGGATGCAGTCAGGCTGAGGGACGTGACTGAACCCAACGTGTTTCCTTTACTCTTTTTCTTATTTATTTAAGGGAAGATTCCATCTACTGTATAAGTCTTAAATACTCATTCATGAAGCAGAAGAATAGAACCAGAAATGTATGAGGCGTGACAGCGTGGGGCCTCACGAACTGTTACTGCAGTCACATTGTGAGTTTTTTCAAGCACTGGAAAAACACTTGTAATTTATTCATTATATAAGGCTTACGATGACAAAAATTAACAAGAATTCACTTAATGAATTTTCAATCTTTGTAAGTCCATTTGTTTACTTATAACTCGCTGGGAATTCTGTGGAATACATTTTTCTCCGAACAATCTCCTGTAATAACTGTGTATTCCTAAAAACTCAAACGGCACAAATCTGTGCAGCAACACAGCATCAGTCAATGACGATTAAAATATATATGTGTTCATATGGAGGCCTGGCCAGTGTGTGTTAATGGGGAGGCTTCATTCACTAAACTCTGCATTTTCGTTTTCAGATATGTCAGGTAGAACGAAAGGTTTATAAAGGGTAAATTTGATCACTACTGAAATATGGGATTGACATCGTAAAAATGCTGAACTCTCAAAATGAGCATACTATTATAATAATAATTTGTATTATTTTTAAGATCTATAATAATAATTATTATTATTATTATTAAGATCTATACAAAAATGACAGCAAAATTTTTTTTTTAAAGGGTCACATAGGGAAAGAAGTAGCACAGATACACATGAGCATGTGTTTTTATTGTTCTTTTTCGGTTGTTTTTATAACCAAATAATTAATAATTAATTATTATTATTATTATTTTGTCATAAAAACAACCGAAAAGAACAATAAAAACACATGCTCATGTGTATCTGTGCTACTTCTTTCCCTATGTGACCCTTTTTTTTTCTTTTCATTTTTGTATAGATCTTTAAAATGAACCAAAATTAAGTTCATCATATTGCCTATTTTGTGCTGAACAAAAGCATATGTCATGTTATAGTGCACAATCCCGAGCCCTATACTGTATATGTTCATTAAAAAACAGCAAAACAAATAATGGCTTAATCAAGAGACAACAAACGACTTTCCACCCTTTATTGCTTTTGGGACTAGTAGTTTTTTAGAGGGGTGGAATGGTGGCTTAGTGGTTAGCACTGTCGCCTTGCACCTCCCGGGTCCGGTTCAATTCCCGCCTCTGTGTCCATGGAGTTTGCATGTTCTCCATGTGCTTGGTGAGTTTCCTCCGAAATACTCCAGTTTCCTCCCTCAGTCCAAAGACATGCAGATTAGGCTGATTGGCGTTCCCAAATTGCCTGTAGTGTGTGAGTGTGAGACCCATCTCCTGGGATTGGCTCCAGGCCCCACGCAACCCTGTATAAAGGATACAGCAGTATAGATGATGAGTGAGTGAGTGAGAGAATGTTTTTTTTTTTTAAAGGAGTCAGATTCTTTGAAATGCCGGCTGTAGAGGGATGTAAAAGCTACCTCTGAAACACTTATCACTAACATGAACTTTCCATAAATCATTTGTGCATTCTGAGACCATGCACTGATTAAGACCTGTATTTGGTGTACTGTACCTTGCACACCCCCGCAGACGTAAACATGAACGTACCATAAAACCAAAAAAAAATCCATAGTCTTGTCTGTATGTTTAGACATTTTTATACGCTTACTGTAAATCGAATTCAATTCAATTGTCATCTTTCTTGGTAATTTTGTATGAGGGGCGTTCAAGACAAACCGAGACTTTGGTCTTCTCGTACAGACTAACAGAACGCAGGTATTTCTCTATATAATCCCCTGCTACACTAATGCACTTATCCCACTTTTTCACTAGTGCATACTGTAAACACCATAAAGTTTTCTCAGTATGCCGGAGTCATGATTGTACTGCCTGCTTCACGTCTGAAATGCTGGCCTCCCAGGAATTCCTTTAATGGTCCAAACATGTGGAGTGAGTGAAATCAGGGCTGTACGGAGGATGTGGCAATAACTCCCACGTATGAGGTCGTGCATTGTTTTACAAAAACAGATCAAACCAGGCTGTTTTTTTCCCATTAAAGGATAGGGCCATTAAAGGAATTCCTGGGAGGCCAGAGTTTGAGGGATGACGATGATGAATCCAAACTAAGAAAAAATCTTTCCACCGCACTAGTGTCCAAGCACTAGTGAAACACTGAGATAAGTGTAGCATTAGTGTAGCAGGAGATTATATATAGAGAGAAATAAAGGGAGTTTTTACTCTCATAACTGTGTTCTGTTATTCAGCACAATCAAAAGTCCTGGTTGGACTTGAACGCCCCCGTATATAGCCTAATGTCATTTATATTTACAAAATTAAATGAGTTAAAAGATTCCCTTTGGTTACTGAGGTTAAGGGGAGATGTTTTATTCAGTTACAGTCATAATAATTATGTCAATAGAAGGTCCTCACTAGGATAGTAAGACAAGCAATTGTGTGTGTGTGTAAAAATTCACTTTTGCCACCCTAAACGTCCCATAAGGTCTTTGGGAAAGCAATAGCCTGGAAACCTCATTACAGCGCTCTATCACACACCGGTGTGTATCGAGAGCAAAGTACTGCTTATGAAATCTAAAGTAAATATTAAAAGAATGTGAGCATCATGTGGAGGGATTTTCATTTCAGCCTCAAAGACTCAGAGAGCTGCTTCTTGATTTCATGGTAACTGGTGAAATGAATTCACCAGACAAGTCTTCTTTATGGATTAGACGAGCTTTGATTATTTCTGTACATTTCATATACTATATTTAATTTACTGATGTTGAATTCAGGTATATTATTAAATTTGGTTAGGTTTACTAGTCATGGTTTAGGATATGATTTGTGCATTTTGGACATAAAGTGAGCTTTCCCGTACCGATCCTGGTAGCACAAACATAACTCAAGGAAATTCCTTTTTGCTTCTATGCTACTTATCCTGTACAGGGTTACTGGGAGCCTGGACACAAGGTGCCAAACCATCACAGGGCACACACACACACACACACACACACACACACACAAATTACGAGCAATTTGAGAATGGCAATTAACCTACTTTGCATGTCTTTGGACTATAGAAGGAAACCGGAGAACCCAGAGAAAACCACAAAGCAAAGCACAGGACAAGCAAACTCCATGCACACAGACCACGAGACAGGAATCGAACCCTCGACCCTGGAGGTGAAGGCGACAGTGCTAACGGCTAAGCTTTTGTACCGCATGTACAATACTGTGCAATTTGTGCAGTTTTATAAGTAAAACAGCTGTTAGGTTTTACTGGGTTTGCTGGAGAATATGAGTTCTACTGGTAACTTTGTCACACTCGCTCCTTTCTATTTTTATGCAAATCCCATAAAATGAAGCGTACATTAGGTTTTTTGTTTCCATCTGAAAACTGGTCTGTCTTGTACTATATATTTTTTTCTTTACAGCCATGCATATATTCTCCTGTAATGTTATTTATTTATTAATGTTTAAGTTAAATATGGAAATACTGAATGATTTTGTACATAATTATGCAAGCATGATAAACATATATAACAAAATTGGTACAGCATATAATATGGTGCCTAAGACTTTTGCACAGTACTGTATACACACACATACAGTGTGTGTGTGTGTGTGTGTGTGTGTGTGTGTGTGTGTGTCTGTGATTTAACATTACATTTAATAGACATTAAATTAAGAACACTAAAGCTGTGTTTAATTAACACAGCGTAGACACTGATTAATTTAGAACACTAAAGCTGACCAATGTGGTTCGTTCCACTTGAAGGTCCTGTAATCAGGTCTGCTTATTGTAAAAATTAATTAGCAAATGTATGCAATAAGAGCCAGAAACCTATCTCAGTACATCCTGAGTGAGGCGCCAACCCGTCCCAGGGCACAAGCACACACAACCAATCACACACAGCATATACACTGCATATATTTGTGATCTGAGTATGTAGAAGAAACCTACCACACACACACACGCACACACACACATACACACACACACACACACACACGACTTGAGGTGAAATTTATGAGAAATGAAAAATAATCACTTGCCACCTAGATCACCACCTTGGCCTTTTTATTTAATCAGTTGCAAATGAATACAATTCCATCAAATTGGATTTCTCGAAAATGTCTAAAGGAAAAAAAAGGTCAGCGTTTTTATTCGTCATAGAACAACATGTCAAGGACATTAAGGGGTATTAAGGTGCTTGAAATCGTAGTGTTACTGGGGAACAGTTAACCCTGTATGTAAAGAGAATACTGTAAGTGATAGAATGAGATGTCATATCATATCATATCATATCATATATCATATCATATCATCAGCGTAGTTTAAAAAACTTAGTTGTTTATAAACAGGATATTCATGATAAATCGCCACACTGACTCTAAAAATCGATTTTTAAAAAATAAACCTACATCTTATATATGCCTGCATTTGAAGTGGTAAATTGTTGCTGTTCCTCTATAATCCTGCAGGTGGCGCACTCTAAACTATCCTGAGTGATGGCGCAATTTATGGCACAAATTTAACACATAAGTATATAGTACACGGAATTATATAGTATTTGCATAATTAAAAAATTTACAAAATCGCGATACAAAACGAATCGGCGCCTCGGTATCGTGATAGTATCGTATCGGGAAGTTCATGGTGATTCCCATCCATATTATTATTACTCTGTTAAATTCTTCAATAAGGCATTCTCGGCTGAGCTAAACTAAGATAAAGCCCCTGTACTAATAGTGATCTCTACCAGACACGCCTATGCAATGCCTCAGTACTTTATGGCAATAGTTTTAACCTCGGTGAAGAAATGATAGGAATCTTTTCCTCCTTCTCTCCCAATGCCAGAGCTCTTCATTCCTCCGAACGGCAGGTTCAAATCTCGGATGAGCCAGCAGTTGGTCCACACTAACCCGGCCTGCAGCCGCCGAGCCACTCGGTGAACACGGCCCACGTCTCCGGACCACACCACCGCCGACAGGCCGTAGCGCACACCGTTAGCCCGTGAGATCACTTCCTCTTCTGTATCGAACGGCGTCACGCAGGTGACCGGGCCGAAGATCTCCTCCTGCATCACGGCGGAGGAGTCTGCCACGCCCGTGATCACGGTAGGCAGCATGAAGTATCCAGACGCATTTCTAGGAGGGAGGTTGAGAGAGTCGACCCCCTCTCCGCAGTGCACCTGAGCTCCTTCGGCCTTCGCCAGAGCCACGTAACCGCGCACCTGAAACCACGACACAACAGCCAGGCACACCGAGGTGACGTTAAACATTTACTTAAATAATATAAAGAAGATAAAGACAATAGAAAACAACTGGTTTCACAGTCATGAAAAAAATCTATATATGAATTGAATAAATATTAACACAGTTTTAACTGTTCCACATTTTATTATTGAGAAGTACTGCTTATGAAACCTAAAGTAAATATTACAGGAATGTGCGTGTCACGTGGAGGAAAATTCTCCAGATATAAAAGCAAATATATAAATTCCCAACCTGTTACGGACTTTAAGCTTATAACCTAAGTCTTTGTCTATTTGTCTTGCTGGACTGCCTCCATGTCAACGATTCAAATTAATTTGCTTTTTTTTTTAAAAACACTTCTTTATAATTATTTCAAAGGACAATTGAAAAATTCTTTAATATATTTTTCTATAAATTAAATACTTTGCTTCAACTGCAACAGAACAGAATGGAATAGAATTTTATTCATTGTGGTTTTGCATATCATCAATTTTCTATCTGCTTTCGCTTGCTAGTAAGTAGATGCTAGCTATCAAGGAAAGCTGCTATGATACCGTAGCTATACTTTTTTCCGAAAGACAAATATAACAATAGGTTACATTAGAGCTGTGAATCTTAGCTGGACTCTCAATAAAACAGAATTTTATTTGTGTGCTATTGAATTCCTTTAATCTTTTATTCGTCCCGATCCGTGTGCCACACTCCTGTCCAGTAGGTGGCAGTAAGTCACCAACCACTCTTAGAAACTCAAAGAAAAAAAGTGATTCTCTTGCAGAACATCTGCAGAACATTGAAACTCTTTGTATTTTTTGTTAAATACTTTTTTAGGAATTCATCAATTTTAGACTATTTAATGTTTGTAAACAATTGTTTTTGTTTAAAAAAATTAAGTAATTTCAAAAGTTTTTTTTGTTGGTTGATTCAATTAATTAATTCAATAAAATTGCATAATGGATGAATGCAGGGAGAAAAAAAAACAAACATAATAAATATATTAAAGCAGTTATCCTTGATTGATCTTTTATGCGAACATTAGCTTTGCCAACTCGAGTAACACTACAAATACTGATTTATTTGTAGTAATTTTAACACGGTGGTGTTGTCTTTAGGTGTAGTGATTAGCAGTGTCGCCTTGCACCTCCGGGTTCCAGGTTTAATTCCCTGCCTCGGGGTGTGTATGCGTGGATTTTGCATGTTCTCCCCGTGCTTGGTGGGTTTCCTCCGGGTTCTCCGGTTTCCTCCCACAGTCCAAAGACATGCAGATTGGGCTGACTGGCGTTCCCAAATAGCCCGTAGTGTGTGAAGGAGTGTATGTATGTGTGTGTGCCCTGTGATGGATTGGCACCCTGTCCAGGGTGTACCCCGCCTCGTGCCCTAGGTCTCCTGGTATAGGCTCCACACACGGTGTGTTCTTCACCAGTATAAAGCACTTACTGACGATAAATAAATAATTTCTAAGGATTTTTTTTTTTTAAAGAGCTATTTTGAACAACGTATCTTGAATAAACATTAATGTGTGTTCATGCACCCTCGAAGCCATCCAAAACCCAAATGTCTCTTCAGTGCTGTCCAACCGTCTGCATTTAAAGTTTAAAATCGAGTCAAACTGTTTCATTATCACATTGACTGACCTTCTGTAAGTGTTCCTTGCTGACAAGTGCTCCATTCTGGTTCGAGGGGTCAGAGGGCGCGCCGGTTTTCCACTGGCGAGCCGCCTCTACAAACTTCGCTAGGAATTCTGGGTAAACGCTCCGTTCCACAAAGATCCTGCTGGTACAGAGACAAATCTCACCCTGAGGAAGGAGAAAGAGAAGATAGAGATGAGAGTTTTATGATGCATGAGCGCCTCCATCTGGCAGCACATATTATAGGTCAACCTTCAATATATTACTATATTACGCAGAACTTTAATTCAAAATCAATTTCAAATTATATTTGTCACATACACAGTGTTATGACCCTGTGTTTTTTTTTTTATTTATTTTTTTATTCCCTGTCTCATGGTGGCAGTATGACATCTATGGGTGATGTCACTTGCCAATTAAAGGTATTCTGGGCGGCGAGTATAAAAGACGTAACTAATCATCTAAAAGGGGCCTTCCTCTGGAGGAACTTGGATCTCCAGGGAAGTCTTTCGTGCCAACTTTTTTTTGTTTTTGTTTTGTCAATATTCTTTACCCCATTGGACGTTTTTTTTTTGTGTGTGTTTATTTAAATCCCTAGACATTTGGGTTTTTTTTTTCTTTGTTTCTGTAAGTAACAACTTTTTCCTTAATAAATAATTCTTTTGTAAATTAAATTTTCTTTAACGTATGTGTGTTCCTCTTTATGTTACGGTCGGGAACGAGCTGGCCGTGACAACAGTCATACACAGTATGATATGTAGTGAAATGCTTAGACGACCTCCAGTGACCTTAAAATAAAAGACTATTATTAGGAAATAAATATGAAAAAGAAAATAGAAGTAAATTTACCTAAGAAAGAATAAAATAAAATATTTGTACAATGCAAAATATACAATATATGAAAAATATAAGAAAAATAAGAAAAACCTAGCTGTACAATATAGAAAATATAGATATAGATAATATGGAAAATATAGAAATATGGACTTAACTCAAATGATTAAACAATAAATATTTTTTAAAAACCTATTTAAATAGTTTTAATTTGATTTTCACTCATTTTCCCCAGGTAAATTACTTGTATAAATATTCTATGCATCTTTTTTCAACACAATACCTATTTTGTTTGCTAAAACCTCAGGAAACCTCATTATCATGTGACCAGGTGACTTTTTTTTCTTCTTTTTTTTTGTGCTATATTACCCGAATGTAGCTTAAATTACAATATCTGCAGAGAACTAGTACAAAAATTAGCCAAACTCATGTAAAGGTTTTACAACTGTCATACCCAGGGTCAGATAAGGGCCAAATTACATGTTAATCTAGAAAAGCAGATTTATTTTTTATAGTACATGACACACTGGGCCCTCTGGTGTTCAAACCGTGCAACTGCATCAGATGCATAATTAATGGAACGCTCATATACAGTACGCAACCGGGATGGAACATGTTGACAAATCACATTTTTATATATCACAATGCATCTTCACACCCCTACTATTAAGTGCTAAATTTCGTACTGTAACATAGACAGTACTAACAAAAATGAAATTGTAAGCTGATTGGCTGCTCTGAGTAAAAAGCGCCGACCTGATTAGAGAAGCTGGAGCGCACGGTGGTGCTGATGCACTGTTCCAGGTCAGCATCAGCGAACACCACGGCTGGATTTTTCCCCCCGAGCTCTAGGGAGAGTTTCTTGCAGTAGGGGGCGCTGCGCTCTGTTATCACCCGAGCTGTAGCCGTGCTGCCCGTGAAGGAAATGAGCGGCACGTCCGGGTGGGACACGAGGGCATCGCCTGCATGTGGACCCGTGCCAAACACTACATTCACAACTCCGGGTGGGAAACCTGTACACATACATGCACAGAAATGTTACATAGAGATAAACACACACTGGAGAATAAGGTGAGAAGGAGGATGTTTTCGAAATAAACTGATCATAAACATGGAAAAAAAGCATCTATAAGCATGATATTAATACTAATTAATGCTAAAAAAAATTATATATATATACAATGTTACAATCATGTAAACAGACACTTGCTGATCATTTCTTTCTTAAATAGCATTAAAAGAAACACAAGGTTATTATAAATATTAGTAATTATATGGGGAATAAATTACTCTGGAAAATCATCAGTAATGGGATGGCGTGATGTGAACCAATCCAAAGTAGAATTCCTGTTCTTTGTCGGAAAAAAAACACCCTAAAGTTATAGCTTTACTCAGAAACTGCTGACACTGGAGACTCCTTCCAAAAATTTACCATACAAGTATCTGTGTATGTTACCACAGTAAGGCTATCGTATTACAACGAGCACATTAAGAGAGTTTTTACTTGCTTTTGCTTTACACGTGCGCTGTACACACACGCATACAGACACAAAAAAAAAAATGTTTTACGCACACACTCGTGGTCACAGTGTTACAGTAAACAGTACACATGTGCACGGATGTTGAGTATACTGTACCAGTAAGAGACGAGCACTAAGACCCAGCAGGGGAGATGATTACCCACAATTCCGCAGCGCAAGAGAGAGAAAAACCGTTGGCTCAGTTGTGATCACGTGACACTCGGCGTCAAAACAAGAAGCGCATGCGTGATACATGATACTCGGTACTCGTAAACCAAGACTTGTTCATTTTCCAAGTCAAAATTTATTAAAAATCTTTGCTCGTCTTGCTGTGACTAAACAGCGATCTACTTCCATTCTCAGGTACAACTGCTTCCATATTTGATTTGATGCACTTACACTGAGTTACTAGGTTACTAACTAAGAGTTGTTGTTTTTTTTGGTGCACTAGTCCAAGAATTGAAGAAACAGATACATCTTGAGTCGTCGTTTAAAGATTTTCAAAGACTCGTCTGTACAGACATCTAGAGGAAGTTCATTCCACCACCAAGGTGCCAGAACAGAAAAGAGTCTGGATGAATGTCTTCCTCGATCCCTCACAGATGGATTGTGTTCTCACTGATCAAAATGAACCAGAAGTGCTCTCGGGTCAGAAACGATCCCAGGGTCCTAATGTGAAAGCACCCTAAAGATATACCGTTGGTATGGCAGCACAGGAACTACTATCTGGTGAGCTGTTCCATCAGTTGGACTTGCACATGCACAAACACACTCACCAGCCTCCTCCAGCAGTTTGCACATCATCCAGGCAGTGACTGAGGTCATCTCACTGGGTTTGGCCACCACCGTGTTCCCTGTAGCCACAGCAGGAGCGATTTTCCAGGTGAGGAGATACAAAGGCAGGTTCCAAGGACTGATCAGACCAGCTATGAGGAAATAAGAGTCTGTTATTATCTCCATCTCATGCATAAACACACACACACGTATACACTTACCGACTCCTACAGGAGAGCGCACAGTGTAATTGAGGCAGCCCATGTGGTCCATCTGACTGCAGTCGTTCAGGTGGTGCTGGACGGACGAAGCGAAGAAGCGGAAGTTGTATGCAGCACGTGGGATGTCGACATTTCGGGCAAAGTTTAGCGTCTTACCTGAGGCAGAAAGGACCAGTAATGAATAGATGAATAAAGACCAAGGAGACAGTACATGCTTTTACATGCTCCCTAATCTTCTTCTTTCTTTGTCTTTCGGCTGTTCCCTTTCAGGGGTCGCCACAGCGAATCATCTGCCTCCATCTAACCCTATCCTCT
>JAQMYL010000015.1:5058666-5075602 GCA_030014365.1 Clarias pachynema | reverse complement strand
GAGAGATGAGAGACAGGACATGTGGGACGCGAGAGATGAGAGACAGGACATGTGGGACGCGAGAGATGAGAGACAGGACATGTGGGACGCGAGAGATGAGAGACAGGACATGTGGGACGCGAGAGATGAGAGACAGGACATGTGGGACGCGAGAGATGAGAGACAGGACATGTGGGACGCGAGAGATGAGAGACAGGGCATGGGACCAAGAGAGGGCAGGAGACGCGAGAGATAGGGGACAAAGAGTGAGAAAGAAATTAAAGCGAGACAGAGAGGCAAGAAACCGAAATTGAGCAAGTGAGACAACAGAGACAAAAGACAGAGATATGAGAGGTAAGGAGTCAGACAAAGAGAGAGAGAGAGAAAGAGAGATGAACAAAAACAGGGACATGGTCAGAGAAAAGAAGTAGAAACATTGAAGGGAATATAGTCAAGGAGAAGAGGGAGATGAGACACATTAACACAGAGAGAGAGAGAGAGAGAGAGAGAGAATCACAGAGAAAGAGTGAAAAAGAAAAAGAGAAGGACAAACAGAAACAAGAGAGCCAGATATACAGAGAGGCAATGAGAAAACGAGAGAGAGCATGATGAGAAATGGAGACAAAGATGAGAGAGAGAGACACAGTGAGGCAAGAAATAGAGACAGGAGTCAAGAAGGACAGATGAAAAAAGAGGTACAAGAAAGATAGATAAAAAAAATTACTAAATGACTAAGTAATGAAATATAAAAAATAATATTGTAAAATTGTATTAATAATAAAATTGTCATTTATGGACACCCCGTGATTAAAATCTATTTATAAAACTAGTGTCTGTCCAAAGGAAGCTGTAACTGCCTGAACCGTGCAGCGTAAAGTTTCAGCTCGAGCCTGCACCTGTTTTTCACATCTTTATTTCTAAAATAAAAGCGAAGATTGAAAATGTGTTCGAAAAACAATAAATACACCGTAACGGTGTGACTCAGGAAGCGAACCGAACGTCCTCGAGTTAGAAAGTTCCCAAGTCGGAAGTTTGTAATGACTGTAATTCTGAAATGACTTGGGGGCGTTTAAAAAAAGAAAAAAGAAAATATTTCAGCAGCTTAATTCAGACCTTTTCTCTTCGCACAGCGCGTCTGTTACACCGACCTGTCTCGCTCCTCTCCGGTCTCGTCCAGCACCCAGGCGTAAGCGAAAGACGCCTTGCCGGCTTTCTTGGCCTCCTGCTCGTATTTGTGCATGGTGCGTTTATTCACGTTCCCCAGCAGGTACAGGAGGTGACCCATGAGCGTGCTCTTCCCGGCGTCCACGTGACCTGTGCAAACAAGCACCGAGGGGTTAATTCAGGTCAGATGCTGAGGGAACAACTCTGTGAGATGGCTAGTGGGAGGAAACCTTGGAGAGGAACCAGACTCGTTCCTCATTTTGGTGATAACTGATATCAGGGACTGATCTGAAGTCATACTGTGTGTTAGGAGGCTGGAAGTTCATTATTATTGGAGATGTGTACAATAAGTTTGTGGGAAATTTAAATTCTGAGCGTCTGGGGAAGGTACTGTATAAGACGCATGGACAAGCGGGCGGACACGGCGTACCTATGACGACCAGGTTGAGAAGCGGTTTCCCGCCCTGCCTCTGCTCCAGCTGGGTGCGGATGTTGAGCTGCTGTTTGGATTTGCTGGTGGACCGCGGTGGCGCCGGGGTCGCCGGGTCCTCGGTTGCACACGCCGCTTTGGACGGAGTCTCCGGAGCTGCTGGCGCCGTCAGGTCTGGGCTCGGACCTGTGCGTACGGCCGGGGTGACTTCATTCTCCTCGGAGCTGCACACACACACACAGACAATACAAAGTGTGCCTGTCTTCTGAGCATCGTAGACAATTCTACACCCATGTCAGGAGACTTAAGTCCATCACAGGGAGCGCACACACACACACTACGGGCAATTTGGGAACGCCATGTCCATTTTACCAGCCGTCCCCTCCCGAGTCTCTCGCTCTTTCGTTCCCTTTTAAAGTTATAAAGCTAAAAACGCAGCTCGTCATGATGCAAAGCATAAAAATGTATAAAGACGTGTTGTGTGAAAAGGATCTCATGATTATAAAACTTTTACCTCCGACACTGGAGATTCCTTCGAAAAATGCTCAATCAAATGTACACGTGTGTAACAATTTCACAATAATTTATTTATATAATAATTTATTGCTAGGGATAAAGCGTCTATAAGCAAGTCGTTACCATGGTGACAAGAACGTGGCTGGAAACCCTTTGACCCTTGTAACACGATTATTTGTAATGTTGCGAATGTTGAAAAAAAAATAATAATAAATTATGATTAACCTGAGCTGACCTTTATTTTAAATATAGCTTGAGGTGTTTTTTTGTTTGTTTAGTTGTTGTTCAGAGTATTCAAATGATTTCTTTCCTAGACAAACCGAAAGAAAGAAAAATCAGCACTCGGGTTTTAAAAGCGTTTCTAGTTTCACGCTCCGCGTCCCCTGAACATTTTAACTTTTTAAGCTCCGTTGTTATTTTGTTCAGGCTGTTCGATAGTGTTGTGCTTTTTTCCAACTTGACTCAGTACAATAGTCGTTCCACCTGCAGAACATTGTGTACACCCCATAATCCCCTCCTCCTCCTCCTCCTCCTCTTCGCACTCCACCTCCCCGCCATGGGTGGGGTCTGTGGTTTAAGGTGGGGAGGTGATAGTCTGCGGATTTCTAGTGTTTGCATGTTCATCTGAATAATCTATAAGCAGCAGCCACTCCTGTGGTTTTAATACTGCGAGCAAAAAGAGAAAAAGACAGACACACACACACACAATCGCCTTTCTCTGCTGAAAGATCACCTAAGTATGACACAGTCAGGAATGTTAATTTCCATTTTCTCTATACATGGCCTGAAACCTCAGTACAACAGGGGAGCGTCACGTGCGCCGACATTAAAAGCGGCTCGTCAACAATAAGGTTCTGACTCAACTCGCGAGTCCCTTTTTTTGTGTGCGTGTGTGTGTGTGTGTGTGTTTTCTAACAGTAAAAGAAACCGAAAGAGCCTCGGCTCGGGCGCGCTCACCTCGGCACGTCGAAGCCCATGGTCTGCTTCTTTCCAGAGACGGTCATCCGGGCCACTTTCGGAAGCACTTCGGATTCGAGACGGGTCTCGGGAAGCTCGCGGGGTTTGGCTGCGTCATAGGGAAACAAACTCGCTGTTACGTTATACTGAAGATACAATCGCAAGAAATGGCCTGAGTGTTAATTCTAAAAAAAAATATTGGGGGAAAAAAATTTAAATAATAATGCACAAACTTTTTTTTTTTGCTCTTGCTGTACTTGATTTACACGATACATTTTTAATATTCATATGTTTGCAGTTTTCCCCAATAAAATGCATATTATATATACATGTATGAATATCAAAAAAACAAAAACATTTATACATCTACATTTGAAATACCCAGAGATTTTTTTTCTTCTTTCATTTCATTTGACTACTGTTTTGATCATAAGTGAAAAAAGGATGGGGGTGTTGCTGGAAAGTACTTCAACATTGATAAGTTTGTTCTTTTTTTAAAACATCTCCACTTTTTGAGTCACTCTTTGCTGGTCGCAACAAACGGTGTGTAATTTTGAGATGTACTGTATAACGAGTGGGACGGTTAGTCACTGTAAAACACAAAACCCATAAAAAGAACCACCTGTGGCACATTTATGTATTTAAAAAGAAAAAAAAAAAACGGTGTGTCATTTAGGGTGGCACTTGGCTGGTGAATGAAAGCAAAGGTGTTGAAAAGCGTTCGAATCAAAGTGAGATTTGTGATTGTACAGAATAACAGAACACGGTTATGAGAGTAGAAAAAATAAATCCCTTTTATTTCTCTATATAATCCCCTGCTACACTAATCTAATCCAGCTAAACTTATCCGAGTGTTTGACTAGTGCTTGTAAACCATCAAGGCGTACATGTAAAGTACGCCGGAGTCATGATCTGACGGCCTGCTTCATGCTGGCCTCCCAGGAACTCCTTTAACATGTGGAAATGGCTTGGAGGAAATGGCTCCTGCAAGTTGCTCACGAGTTCTACGCCGATTTCTGAAGGATGAGTCGCTCCACTCGGACGGTGTTCACGGGAACGACGGCACCGGGTTCCGAGTCATCATTCACGGACGTACGGCGTCCTTTAAAATGTTTTACTGCGTGTTTTCTTTTTTTCTGTCCTGTTTTACTTACTGAAATTTCATGACTCAACTCTCTCATGATACACAGGCAAAGGTGATGTGCAAGAGTCTAGGAGAGACACACCGTATGTGTGAGCGAGAGTGTCTGTCTGTTTCCCCGCGAAGGTAACCGGGCTTTCTGTTTGCTTTGTCATTCCAGTACTCGCCAAGTCATTGCTCAGAGCCACAGACAGTCATCTCTCTCTCTGCAGCCTGGCTAGGAAAGAGTTAACTGTTCCCACGTCACTGACGGTTACGAGCCGAGAGCGCACCGGTGGCATTAAAGCCACAGGCTTTCACCAAGATGAACACACACACACACACACACACACATCTGGGATAACGGAGCCGACATAAGCAAGCTGACAGCATCACCTCGGCAGTATTCTGAAACCTGGCCTTTCATGCTTCTCGAGAACTTTCTGACAATGAGAAATGTTTTGAAATGATTCAAACCTTTCTTCACATCAAAACTGGCACAAGGTGGGGGGAAGGGGGAAAAAAAAAGAAAGAAAAAAAAAAAAACTCAGTGGCTTATTTTGGAAATGTTTGAGGATCCGGCTAGACTCTGACTCACACCCGTGATTCTCTACTAAATCCTCAGACGATATAATCTTTACCGGGACGGAGCCGCCCGTATTCCCATTACACCACTCAACTGCAGAGAGCTCGATTCTGATTGGTCAGAAGATGTTGGAAAAGAAAATTAATTAAAAAAAAAAATTTCTATAGAAACAACTTGCGTAAAGACTTCGAAAGATACGCTCCACATAAACTGATAAAAAAAGAATAAAAAAATAATGTGTGTAGCTGTTGATATGGTCAGATGTTCATTCGTATAACATTTTGGAAGGAGTCTCCAGTTTCAGTGTTTGGTTACAGGCTTTACAGCGTGGGAATGTTTTCAGCACAGAGAACTAACATGAGGAGAAGATGAAAGCTACAGTACATTTGGTTTTGGCTGATTAACTTTATAAAAAAAAAAAAAAAAAGGAAAAGAGTGGGAAAGCAATGGTTATTCGAGTCAAACCGGGACTTGTGATGAAATTTCTTGCAAACGAAGGCATAAAACCCATCGTCATTTACAGAAGACTTGAAGAACAGGACAGTGATGAGACTCTCAGCTGCAGTAAAAAATTTGAATGGTTCACACGAATGTCCGTGAACGATGAACCAAACTGAGGAGCCCGTGAACATTCAACAAGTGGAACGTCTGATCCTTGAAAATCGAGGAAACACGCCGCCAACTTGCCAAAGAGACGCATCTGTCTGTATGAACTGTACACACAATCATTCAGCAACATTACAAGAACTCGGGCTGTTCCCATACACTCTTCACCTCACTCCAAGCCATTTCCACACGTTTGGGCCTTTAAAGGAGTTCATGGGAGGCCAGCGTTGTAGACATGAAGCATGCAGTCAGATCATGGTTCTGGTGTACTGAAAAAAACAAACAAACAAAAAAAAAACCTTCCTTCCTTGATGTTATCGAAGCACTAGTGAAACACTGGGATGAGTGCATTAGTGTAGCAGGGGATTATAGAGACAGAAATAAAGGGAGTTTTTAACTCTCATAACACGGTGTTCTGTTATTCTGCACAATCAAAAGTCTCAAACAAAAGTCTCGAACGGCCCTCGTAGAAATCTACACCACTGCACCTAGACTTCTGTGGTCTAGGAACAAAATTTTTTCAGATCTGCCGTTGCAGAAAAATAATCAACGTTACCCCTGCTACTGTAAGCATCACGAAAAAAACTAAAGTAAGAGCCTATGTACAATCCCCAAAACACGCCGACCATACTGGTTTGCATATGTCGAGTGCCAAAGCTGCACACGACCTCAAACACGCGCGAGAATGAGACATGAAGACCTTCTGCAAATGCAAATGTCACGATAATTAGGAAACACTGCCGTCTTGAATTCCCCCCCTAACGAAATACTGGGTCCTCTGACACCTGCGGCCATTTCTCCATTTAAAAATTCATCATGCGCTCTCTGCCTCATCTTACACATAAACATGCTTAATAGTAGAACGTTACATATTAAAACAAAAATTGCACACTTCACTACTTTATTAAACTTTTTTTATATACTGTAATATGCAGAATTCATCCCAGAGCCGCACCGTAATCTTCCACATACTGTACTGTACAGGTGCACATAATCTGAATCATGGCTGGCCTGACTGGCGTCTGAAACACGGGGCAAAGTTAACGTCTTGTGTGCAGAGTCTGAAGGTGATTCAGGACCACGTCGTGTGTCGTGTTGGCAGAAGAACGAGCAGCCAGTCATTTCAGCAGGACGGGGAAAATCTACTACATAAAATCATAACTGCTTTTCTCATCGCGGCGCTGGTGAGTGTGGCACGTTTTGTTTTAGGTCGATATCAAACAGCAATAAGAGTGTGATGACACATTTGTAATTCTTTATAATTCATTTAAGACACTCAGAATTTCTAAAAAAAAAAAAAAGGCTCAGTCTGCTGGTCAAATTCGATAAAAAATTAATTAATTAATTGAAAAAAAACCTACACACTTCTGATTGTAAACTGTTCCGAGTTTCAGGACCAGCCAGGTCGCTATACGACACACTTTTATTTTCCCCCCAGAATTCTGTTAGAATTTTGATGATGAACTTATAAATAATAAACAACAAAGGATCCTTGATTTTTTTTTATATAATTATAATATATATATAAATCAAGGATCCTTTGCTGTTTATTCTGTTAAGTAACACTTAAATGCAAGTTTATATATATATATATATAAATATATATATATATATATAAACTTGCATTTAAGTGTTACTTTACATCACTTAAATTATCCAGTATTGTTTAATAAGTTAAGTAAAATATTAAATAGTGACTAAGAACATAAAAAAAATAACTTAAAATAAATATAGTATGTATTTTAACAGTTTATTATTAAATATAACTGTAGTGGTGAATTTTTTATTTTGTTTTATTATTTTATTTGGAACATATTTTTTCCAGACAAAAATTTCACAAGAGAAAAAAGACGGGACGGTGCCTTAGTCGTCGACACTGTTCGGGGTCCGGGTTCGATTCCCGTCGCTGTGTGCATGGAGTTTGCATGTTCTCCCCCGTGCTTGGTGGGTTTCCTCTGGATTCTCCGTTTTTTTCCTCCCACAGTCCAAAGACGAGCAGAATAGGCTAACTGGTGTTCCCAAATTGGTTTTTGCACTTTAGCATGTGAATGAGTGTGTATGTGCCCTGTGATGGATTGGCATCTATATCTTAAAGGATTCTTAACCCCAGTTTCAATAATTTAAAATCTCCCTAGTTGTCTTTGTCTGATGCATCCCAAGAATTTGATCCTGTTAAAACGGCAACTTTTTTTTTTTTCATTACTTGGCCAGGCAGTGGTTATGACACTAAATACTTATTATAAATTCTGACAATAAATAAAGTCGATAAATATTTAAAGTAGTTTGATTTTGTTATACATTAGGAAATAAATGTATGCAGATTTAATCTTTTATTTGTTTCTATACGGTCACCTCGTGAAGGCTGTACAGCATCTTATAACCGCAGCTTTAATTAATAAACATTTTTTTTAATCTCATGCCAAATAAAATCATATATTAATGATCGTACGTACGGTAAGTGATATAAAATGTAAAACTAAATTCATTAGGCCAAATAATTATATCTTTCTATGTGAATGAATAAACATATCTTACAAAGTCTATTTTATTATAGAAATAAAAACATCAAAGTATACAAAAAAAAATGTCTGGACTGATCAATTAAATTTCGCTTGATTTTTCATGAAAGTGTTTTTTTTTTATGGACTCAAACAAGAAATAAACATGCAGGGCGAAAGTATGTCTATGGACATTTGGCCACGTCCACACCCCCCCAAACACCCACAGCAAAAACAACCTTTATCTTTCAAACACACACACACACACACCTGACTCTGCAGGCACAGCCACAAGGCCAGGAAGTGGTGTGGGGGGTTGAGATAATTCCTTCACCTGCATGTGCGCACACACACACACACACTGCGCAAAGTCGGCCACACCTACATAATATCTATCCTCCAGACACACAATAAAGTTTGTATTCTTACACTTACTTACACACAACATTGCCACTAGCACTTTCTATGCTTGACGTTGCGCTGTACGGTCAGCTGAACACGTTCTGCACTACAGAGATGTTGGTGTGCTTTCACTCTTCTCAGAAAAAAAAAAAAAAAAAAACACTGTTCAGGGGCTTTGTGATCAAATCGGTGAGAAATTAAAACGCCCACGCTTACCGTAACGCCACCCTTCCCCGACATGGCAAATATTATTCCAACCAACTAACAAGTCTGGATTATCATCTAGATCACGAATGAAAGATGACGATTGAACTTCCACAGAAAAATGAAGTCAAGCTGCCATTGGAGAAAGGTTTGCCTCATCTTCCTAATCCTTTTATTTATTTAACAACTGATGAAGTGTTCCATACCAGGAGGTGCGTTCGCGTCAAACCGGGACTTGTGATGAAACTTCTTGTCGTGAAAGCGTTCGACATTTACAGAAGACCACTTGCACATTACAGGAACTCAGCTGGGAGTTATTGCAACATCACCCGTACAGATCGACATATTTGTGCCATTAAAGGAGTTCCTGGGAGGCCGGCGTTTTAAACATGAAGCATGCAGTCCGATCATGTCTCTCAGGCGTACTGAGAAAAAAACTTTCTACCTTGACCGTACCCAAGCACTAGTGAAATACTGGTACAAGTGCATTAGTGTATATATAGAGAAATAAAGTGAGTTTTTAACCCTCATAACTGTGTTCTGTCATTCTTCACGAAAATCAAAAGTCCTGGTTTGACCTGAACGCCCTTTGTAGTACAACACCTTCTGTATAAATGATCCTGATCGACGATAAAAGCCCGAGCTATTCGAAGGCTCACTCCGAGGAGAACTTCGAAGCTCGAAGGTCAAAAAACAATGTCAAGCTTTTCTGCGCGATCATTTTCATAAGAACAGCCCAGAGGACCTGATGACAGAGAAAGCAAATCGGCCCTCGCTCCCTCCTGAGGACACGTACATACACACACATATCTTTCCCTCCAACCCCCCCATCCCCCCACGGCCACACCCAGCAGGATATGTAAATGCGCTCTTCCTAGGAAAACGGATCCGAGCCTCAACACCAAACATCAGTCAGGGCTGAAACCTTCCTAATTCATCATCACCCCACTTTCACCTGTCAGGTGTGTCAGGTGAGGACGAGGAGGAGGAGGAGGGATTTTTAATGCAATGACTTCAGTGTTTAAATAAACAGGATCATGATAAGCATGTTAAGGGTTTATTTTAAACCTGTAGACATTAAAAACACTCGTACTCTCAACCTAGAAACTGAGATTAATGACACTTTTTGACTTTTTTCGTTTGATTTCATTATGAACTTTTTTTTTTTAATCAATGGTTAATTCTAAAATCCATGATATTTCCAGTGATATTTTAATTTTTATTGCTCCAGAGTAAAAATATAATTCATAAAGAATAAAAAAATATATAATAAAAGGAATATTCTGGGAAAATAATTATACAGAGTTCAGTTTTCAGTTCAAAACACTAAAGAATACATCTGGTATTTAGTGTGAACCTAATAAAACTTTATGATGATTATTTTTGCATAACATCATTCGACATCGTCCAATTTATCTAGAAATACAGTTCTCTAATCTGTACTGCACAAACTGTTTCTCACCACTGCATGAAAACCACGATTTATAGATTCGCTCACAAACTGACTCAATACAGTAGCGATAAATTAAAAGTAGTCGTTTCAACCGTTATAATATTATCAAACCAAGTAGACGAGTGCCGATTTAGAATATAACAGCACTGGGACGTTTAGCTACTGTATACGCCTCACGGGTGTTAATTATCGTCAGCTTAACACTACATTATGACGAAATACTGCGTTAAAGACAGACATCGTATAAAAGCAATATCACACTCGAGGTCGTGCTGTCGTACTGAATATCAGCCCGGTTGGGACATCTTCTACGAGCGCATCACAGCTGTCCTCGAGCGTGATATTACTTAAATATTGCAATACATGTACTTCATTTCTGCACTCACTCACTCATCTTCTATACTGCTTTATCCTGTATTCAGGGTCGCGGGGACCTGGAGGGTATCCCAGGAGGCTTAGGGCACGAGGCGGGGTACACCCTGGACAGAGTGCCAACCAATCGCAGGGCACACAGACATACACACACACTCACATTCACACACTACGGGCAATTTGGGAACGCCAATTAGCCTAATCTGCATATCTTTGGAATGTGGGAGGAAACCGGAGAACCCGGAGGAAACCCACCAAGCACGGGGAGAACATGCAAACTCCATGCACACAGAGATGGGAATCGAACCCGGACCCTGGAGGTGCGAGGCGACAGTGCTAACCACTACACCACCGTGCCGCTTCATTTTTGCGTTAAAAAAATTTAAATAAATAATAAAATAACTTAAGGCACTTTTAACATTACAATAATACTTTTTTTTTTTTTTTTTTAAGTGAACATCAGGAGATTTTATGATCAAAATGGTGAGAAATTAAAAGCTCATCCTTTGCCATAACACCATCCTTCCCAGCCATGGCAAATATTATTTTAACAAACTTGGCTAGATTACCATCTGGATCATGTGAATTATCCGAATTAAAGATAACGATGAGAGGAACTTCGACAGAAAAATAGACAAGCTGTAATTTATATTAAAATTTCTATTCGAGACACTGCGGGGGAAAAAAAGTGCCTTATTTTCACTGATCCTTTTATTTACTCACTATCAAGACTGGTTTGTACTAGGAGGGGCGTTCAGGTCAAACCGGGACTTATGATGTAATGTCTGGTAAATGAAGTCATAAAACTGATGGATGTTTATAGAAGACTTACTTAGAAGTACGGTGCGAGTGTTACGCCTGATCCTTGCAGAAAAAAAATAAAATGATCGAAGGAGAACTTGGCATCAACTTGCGGAAGAGGCGTTCACCAACACAACACCAGTCCTGACCTCATTCCAATTCATTTCCACATGTTTGGGCTATTAAAGGAGTTCCTGGGAGGCCAGCGTTTCAGACATGGCTCTGAGAAAACTTTCTACCTTGATGGTAAGCAAGCATGGGATTAAGTGCATTAGTGTAGAAGGGGATCATATAGAGAAATTTTAACTCTGTCTTCAGAAGTCCTGCTTTGACTCGAACGCAGGTCTCTCGTCCCTCTAACCCACATTCCAGGTCGGGATCTCTGCCGCACGCATGATCCAGCTGGGGGAGCTGTTGCAACACGAGGCTCTTTTAAACAAAAACAACCTGCATCTGCCACGAGCTGCTGCAGTCTCGCTTCTGTGTGATGAGTGAGTGTGCGAGCGCTTTAAGGATGGGGGGTGGAGGGGGGGGGGAATCCCTGCAGCCAGGTTGCACCATTCACATCTTACATCGAGCACAATTTACTCAACACACACACACGCGCACACACCTGAAGGTTTGTGAAATACACTGACGGTGCGCTGCTCCTCGCACTCCAGGTCACGGCGGAGGTGCGATCACGTGTGTATCAAGGTCTCCTCAGCTGGGTTTATTAGTCACCTCGAATGCTGCTGTGAACATCCAGGGAGGGACGGCACCCGGAGACCAGCAAGACCAAAAAAAGTAATATCTGCAAGTGAGCCACAGCATGCTAATCATTTGCAGTCTGAATAACAGGTCACCTCTCTCTCTCTCTTTCTCTCTCTCTCTCTCTCTGTTTTTCTGATTCTCTCCTACTATGACCAATTTATAGAACTTTGCACTGTTTCAGAGCATGACATATCTGCATTTCAGCAGAAGCCACAAAGTGCAAAAAACGAGGGAAACGCAGCAGCCGACGGCCAGCTGTCACAGTCACTTTTTCCTGTGTAGGTGGCGCAAAAAAAAAAAAAGAAAAAGAAAAAAAAACAGCAAGAAAAAAAAGAGGAGTGGATGAGAAGTTTAAGGTGGTCAGATGGTATAAAGATAGTGTTGAACAAAGAGAAGGGGAAGGAGGGGGAAGTCAATGAGAGTGGAAGATTTAAGGACAAGTGCAAGAAAGAGAGATGGAGAGATGATGGGAGATGAAGAAAACGATTCAGAGAGAGTGAAGGGGGGGGGGAGAGAGAGAGAGACAGATGGAGGAGCAGTAAGAATGAGAGTGGAGAGTCAGAAACACTTCCCTTGTTTTTTTTCAGCAGTTTTCATCACTTGTGTCACTTTATTTAAATGTGTATCTATTTATTTCTGTTATTCTTGTGACGTGATTCTGAGTTTTGGCAAAACACAAATTTCTGTGCTAGTCCTGCCAAATAAAGCACCCTTTGATTCTCTGAAACTTAAAAGATAGAGAAAGAGTCTAAACACGTTACACTTCCCTAAAGAGAGCAAGATCCTTTCACTGGAACTAAAGGGGCCGAGCCCAACTCCTGTATATATAAAAAATAAAAATAAATAAACACCAGTTCCTACATGACAGCGCACCAGTGCACAAAGCAAAGGTCATGGATGAGCGAGTTCGCTGTGGAAGAACTTGAGAACTTGAGACACCTAGAGCAGAGACTGCGAGACAGGCCTTCTCGTCCAACATCGGTGTCTGACTTCACAAATGCGCTTCTGCTCGGACAATAATGGTCAAAAATTCGGCATACAGTAAGCACAGTCCTAGACCTCGTGGAAAGCCTTCCAGATACAGAACTAGATACAGAACAGTTGAAGATGTTACAGCTGCAAAAGTGGGTGGGGCTAACATGATAGACAAGTTCATATGCATGTGGAGGCAGGCGAGCGAATACTTTTGGTGATGTAGTGAGCGAGACCTTCAGTGAAATCACCACACGTACAAAATCACAAAGATTAACAGATGTTGAAAAGTGAATATTTTTAGGAGACGGTCCTACTGCTGCAAAACATGTGTCAAAGTGCGAGAGACACTGAGACACAACATGGACACACCCTGAACATCTCGTACCCTAACTAATCAGAATGAAACATCACTACAGCTCAGATACTTACCTGATAGTTTCTGTTGTCAATATTGATTTTTTTTTTTTTTGTGATTGTTTTTTGTTGTTGTTTATCTACTATGTTTTATTGCATATGTGACACATTTACATCTTACATTTATGCATTTGGCAGACAACCTTATCCAAAGCAACTTTTTATTTATTTATTTATTTATTTCATTTTAGCAGTTGAGGGTTAAGGGTCTTGCTGAAGGGCCCAACAGGGACAACTTGGTGGTTTTGGGATTTGAACCTGGGACCTTCCGAACCGTAGTCCAATGCATTAACCACTGAGCTACCCCTGGCTTTCTTAAAGAGAAAAGATGCAGAAAGATGTGGAGGGAGAGGAACAGAAAGATTTAAAAAGTGAATGAGAGGGGGGGGGGGGGTGACAGTGAGGAGAGACAAACAGATGCAGAGAGACGAGGGGAGAAAGAGCGAGAGAGGGGGAGAAAAAGAGATGCAGAGAGAGAGTGAGAGAGAGATGCAGAGATAAACAAATGCAGATAGAGAGAATCAGAGAGGGGGAGAAGGAATAAGAGAACGAGAGAGAGAGATATGCAAAAAAAAAGAGAGAGAGACAGACTTATTGGTCTATGCTTTTCTTGATTTTTGCATTGTGCAGATGTGATTTATAACTTCGAGAGTGTGAAAGAGAGAGAGAGAGAGAGACAGAGAGAGGCCTCTCTCAGTCGTGCTCAATCGTCTCTGCTGTCAATCAGCTCGCCCTCACATTCCTCATTCATCAGAAGAGCTGTGACTGACGCTCAGACTGCACTTCATCTTCAGCACACACTCGTCTTCCTTAAAGCCTCTGCTGCGATCAGTCAGGGCCGCTGTTCAGCTAACGGACAGGAAAATAAAAAATAAAAAAACGCTGAACACACCCGTCCGTCCTGACACAAACAGAAACAGAGAAGAAAACTGTAGGATGTTTTTTCGGCGGTAATAACTTTCAGTGTCAGTCAGACACACGCACACACCAGACACTGTACATGCAAACAAGGGAAGAGAGATGCAGAGAGAGTGATAGAGAGAGAGAGAGAGAATGCAAGAAACAGACAGAAAGAGAGAAAAATTATGAGAAGAAAGGGAGGACAGGATGAGACAGAAGAAAGTAAGAGTGGGAAAAAAAAGATGAAAAAAAATAGAGAAAGAGGATGAGAGAGACTGTTACGGAGAGACAACAAGAGAGAGAGAGAGAGAGAGAGAGAGAAACTATTGAGACAGACTTGAGTATGGAGAGAGGTTGAGAGAGACAACGAGAGCAAGAGAAGATAAGAGGCGATGAGAAAGATGGTGAGAGTAAGAGAAAGACAGAACAAGAATGAGACAAGATGAGAGAGAGAGAGAAAGAAGATGGAGAGAGAGAGAGAGAGAGAGAGAGAGAGAGAGAGCGAGAGAGAAGATGCCTGATAAACTTGACAGATGTAAGGTCTTGCGCGGTCAGGCCGCTCTGCACAGCGCCGCTGGATTTTCTGCTCTGATTGGTCAGTAGGTGTTGATGTATTTTCTTTAACAGCAGCCCTGACAGTCGCTCAGCTTGTTACTGAAGAGCGGTGAGGTGATTTCGCCTTTTTACGGAAGGAGTCTCCAGTGTCAGCGCTCTGCACCGAGCGATTGATTTGCCATCGTGGGACTTTCCATTTTCCAGTTTCTCAGCATCACAAGTTTCATCTTATTTCTTCTGTTTTTATCTCTTCAACTTCAAACGCGGGGGGGGGGGGGGGGGGGGGGGGTGGCGGGACAAGTGTTTATAGATGCTCGAGCGGACATCCTTTAGACAGTAAGGAACCAAACGTACGACTGGAAAATTTTCTGTGGTATAAAAGTAATAAAAAGCTTTTACGGCACGCTGCTGTGGAAAAACAAGCAGTTTCAGAGTGATAACAGTTATTCTCATCACTGAGATCAGAGCTGTATTCAGATTCCGTTCAAGTCAAACCGGGATTTGGGATGGGACTGAATGAAGGCGTAAAGCCGAGTGACATCTACAGAAGACTTCGTGACAGAAGACAGTACGGTGATGAGACTCTCAGCTGCAGTAAAACAATTGAATTGTGCGACACTTTTAAAAGGAGGCTGTACGTTTGTGAATGACGATTCTAGCTGAGGTGGCTCGGAGCCCACTGAACCGCCGTGTGAACACTGGTTGCCAACTTGCAGAAGAGACGCATCTTTCTGTGTGAACTCTACAATAATTTATCAACATCACTTGTACAGGGCGATTCACTCGAAAGAGACCCCAAATATTCTGTAATAACTCTCGCTAGGACAAATCAATCTAACCCAAACCACGTAGAATGTGCTCTTCAGTATATGGAGCTTCAAACATGCTGGGATGCCCCTGTGTTGGACCGATAAGGTAGGCGCCAGACAGCCATCAAGCTGTATTCCCCCTGAACCCCTCGCTCCAAGCCCTTTCCACACGTTTGGGCCATTAAAGGAGTTCCTGGGAGGCCAGCGTTTCAGACGAAAAGCAGGCAGTCCGATGATCATGGCAACTTTTTTGTTTGTTTTGCTCCAGAGTAAAAAAATAAAAATAAAAAAATATGATTTAACAGCATATTCTGGGAAAATAATTATATACATTTCAGAATATTAAATAATACATCTAGTATCTAGTGTCTTGTATCTAGAGTGTATCTAATAAACCTTGATCATGATTTTTTCCGCACTGTTTACTGCAAACAGACCGTGCTCTACCTCGCCGTTTCGTTCTGGCGATTACAGTGTGTTAAATTTATCTAGGAATACAGTTCTCTTGTTTGTACTGTACTGAGTGCCGATATAGAATATAACAGCACTGGGACATTTAGCTAAATGCAACACTCCGCTTCATAATCGTTAATTATCACCAGTTTAACGCTACATTGTAACGAACTACGCCGTAAAGACAGACGTTGTATAAAAGCAATACCACACTCGAGGTCGTGCTGTCGTACTGAATATCAGTGCGGTTGTGACGACATCTACGAGCGCATCACAGCCGTGCTGATATTTAGTACGACAGCATGACCTCGAGTGTGTTTGAATATTGTTTAAATATATATGACAAATTATTAAAATTGCAATACATGTAGTTTCAGACGTGAAGCAGGCAGTCCGATCATGGAGAAAACTTTGACGGTATCGAAGCACTAGTGAAACACTGGGATAAGTGCATGGGATAAGTGTAGTAAGGGATTTATATATTTTTTTAAATTGTTAGTGTAGGGGATTTTATACATACACAGATATATATATCAATATATAATGTAGCAATAAATTTAGTATTAAAATATATACTGAAGTGTGTGTAAATACTTTTGACTGACTCTTTGTATGTATGTATAAAATCCGCTACTATTTCTTTTTTTAATTGATCTTTAAAAAAAAATCTGCTACTGAATAAAAAATATGGTTCAGGAACCGGTTTTTAAATTAAAGTTCTTAAACGATAGCGTTCCCTAATTCTGTCTCTATGAGGAAGCCTGTAGTTGACTTTTAACTGCAAGCTACAGTAGATTAACCTAATAAAACTAACTCAACAATCACATTACATTCATCATGCTGTATGACACTCGAACACCACGCTTATTTATCATTTTAATTAAATACATACAGCAGATGATTATTATTTATATACACAGTACTGTGCAAAAGTCTTAGGCACCATATTATATGCTGTACCAATTTTGTTATATATGTTTATCATGTCT
>JAQMYL010000015.1:5039406-5057048 GCA_030014365.1 Clarias pachynema | reverse complement strand
GCATGGGGGTGGAAACATCATGCTTTGGGGCTGTTTTTCTGCAAAGGGACCAGGACGACTGATCCGTGTAAAGTAAAAAATTAATGGGGCCATGTATCGTGAGATTTTGCGTGAAAACCTCCTTCCTTCAGCAAGGACATTGAAGATGAAATGTGGCTGGGTCTTTCAGCATGACAATGATCCCAAACACACTGCCCGGGCAACGAAGGAGACTAGCCTAGCCAGTCTCCGGATCTCAACCCCATAGAAAATCTTTGGAGGGAGTTGAGAGTCTGTGTTGCCCAGCGACAGCCACAAAACATCATTGCTCTAGAGGAGATCTGCATGGAGGAATGGGCTAAAATACCAGCAACAGTGTGTGAAAACCTTGTGAAGACTTACAGAAAACGTTTGACCTCAAAGGGTATATAACAAAGTATTGAGAAAAATTTTGTGTTATTGACCAAATACTTATTTTCCACCATAATAAAAATATATAAATAAATTCTTTAAAAATCCTACAATATGATTTTTTTTTCTTTTCTTATTTTGTCTCTCATAGTTAAGGTACAGTATAACTATGATGAAAATTACAGGCCTCTCTCATCTTTTTTAGTGGGAGAACTTGCACAATTGGTGGCTGACTAAATACTTTTTTGCCCCACTATATAACAAAGTTGGTACAGCATATAATATGGTGCCTAAGACTTTTGCACAGTACTGTATATGTATATATATATTAATTTGTGTTAAAGACGTCTTACTATGCAAAATCATGCTGAGACATTCAGACAGGTCTCCAGTGTGAGCGTGTGTGTAGGGAAAATAAAACAGGGGAAAGAAATCATTGTTTTTTTCATTTTTACATGGTTACATTTGATTTCTTTCCCCCCTTTGTGACCTCATAAGTATTATACCTCTCCCCTGCATTTCTCGGGGGGGAGGAACACAGACACTGAAACACCGGTTTGGAATTTGAGGCATGAAAAAGAGAATATTCTGAGAGTATTTCAGCTGGAACATTAACACACACACACACACACACACACACACTTGTGAGCTATGTGTTAATTTGTTATGGAAGCAGTGGGACCTTTAAAAAGGCTTTGAAGCACCTTTAAAGTGTGTGAGTGTCACAGAGTATCGTTGCGTAACAGAAGAAATCAGGATATAAAATTCATCACTGTAACCAAACACACCATAAGTCAGAACACCATAAAGTAATACATTTTCCTAATATACAATAAACTGTCTGTAACAAAATAAATAAAAAAATAAATAAAATAATAAACTTCACACTCTCTAATGTGATTCAGAAATTAATCAGGCTGTGTGTGTGTGTGTGTGTGTGTGTGTGTGTGTGTGTGTGTGTGTGTGTGTGTGTGTGTGTGTGTGTGTGTGTGTATATGTAGAGCATGATTGCTGGTTCACAACAGTCATTGTGAACATGCAAAAACTAAAGCATGACATTTCCCTTTTATAAAAATGTTTTATCCTCTCAGATTTTAAGGAAAATACCTGACATGTGAACTTTTCTTTACTAATCATCCTATTTAAAGGCCAGACTATATAATCTGAGAAACAAGTTCTACACCTGTACTGTAATAATACTGTATTGTACTGAAAATCAAATAAAAGATTGTTGTTGTTCTAGATGCTGTGATATGTGTATCTGTGTGTGTGTGTTTGTAAGGGAGGAGGACCTGAACGTCTTCACTTGTGGTTGGTCATGTACACCGCAGCAAAAAACCAAACCTTAAGCTACCCAGGATGCTCTGGGTGTGTTTGCACCTCAGTGTGGCCTGGAGGAGCGCACGGCCTCACGTATGCACGAGATCGCAAACATGTGATAAACACCACAGAGCATACACACCCATTGAACTTAGCGCATTATCACTTTGTGTGTCACTACAACCACACACACACACACACACACACATACATACACACCCCTGCACGAGCATCGACCCAACCCATGCAATCACACATATGAATCTCGGCATATTGAAATCTTTATTTCGGTATATACACAAAACCTCAGGCCTACGCCCACATCAATCAAAACCAACCTCAGCTCGACATCAGTGCTTTAAAAGAACATGATTTAAAAAATAATACTAATAATAATTAACAAGCTCACGCACAAATGGATTTATCAAGAGATTTAAGAAATGCTCGTTTATATACATACATATTTGTTGTATTTGAAATGTATAAACAGATGCGCAGAATTTCGGGTGTCCCCCAAAACCCCCGAAAAAAAGGTCTGCTCTCCATGTTTTCTCTCTTTCTGCCTCTGTGGTAAACCTGAAATCTTCCTGACATCGAAATGCCGCACGGCAGCTGCACGAGATATTTTTGTTGTTGTTGTTCTTCGTGGTGTTATTATTGTTTTCGGTAAAGGCGTTCTCTCATTTTCGCACTCGTCTGGTGCACGTGTTAAACGACGGCGTTGTGATACTCAACAGGAATTAAAAATCCACTAGAAGAATAATCTGGTATTTTCTTTAAAAAATGAAGAAGAAAAAAAATAATAATAATACAAGCCTCACAAAAAGGCGTTTAAAAACCAACTGGTATCAATACTGATTTTAAAAAAAAGCTGCTCTGAGAGAGTATTAACCTGGTTTGAGTCACAGAGTGCAGATATAAAGTGATTAAAAATGTCCCAGCCATGTGACTCGGCTTGTTTTACGTAAAAAAAAAAAAACGAACCCCTGGCGAATACGCTCTAGTCTCTGGTGAACGCCTTCTTCTGATTGGCTTTGACAATGTCGTCGGGAGACGGTGTGTCAAAAGCGAACGGCGTGATGTGATGCAAGGGTGGACCCTGCGCTCGTTCTTTCGTTCTCGCCATCTTGAAGGCTTGATGCCCCGCCCAGGTGCACTGGATCCTCGTCGCCGCCGTCCTCCTCCTCTTCCTCTTCTGAACGCATAAGGTGAGAGCGAATACGGACGGCTCGGCGAAAACCCCCTCGGTCAGACGGCACGGGCGCGGCGAGACGGAGACGGGAGATCTGCGGGGAGTACCCGGCTCAGGCGACGTCTGCGACATGAGGACGCTTAGATCGACGTTTTGCGGTTGACGCACCTGCTTGGCCCGGACCGGTTTCTGTTCTTTGTGCTTTCGGTTTTGGAGCTCGGGCGCCGCGGATTTGTGACGGGACGCGAGATCCGATAAAGACGCGATTGCGGAGAATCCAGGAGGAGGTTTGGGAGGAGAGGGTGTAGTGAGGGACAGAGACAGGTTGTTCAGACCGAGGCCGTGCTGTGTTTTAGTATTTTTAGTGTCAACGCTGGTCTCTGTGAGCGTGGACAGGTTTTTCAGGCCTGGCACTGAATTGAAAAGCTCAGGGCTGTTGCTTTGATGTTCCTGAATCAGCTCGGCCAATGAAGGGCTTCCACCACCTTGACCTCCGACCCCAGACCCTTTATTAACCCCGTTGACTTGCACCGGCTTACTAGCCTGCCACGTGCTACCCAGCGGTACCGGTAACGATCCAGTCGTCTTAGAGTCTTGTAGAGACAGACTACTCAGAGAGCAAGACAGGAGGCTGGACGTGGGCTTCACTGAGGTGAGACTGCCCAGGCTGGGAGGAACGCAGAGACCACCAGAAATTTGGCCAAGACCGGCGGAACCAAGAGACATCAGAGAAATGTTTGGACCCTGAGCTGGATTTTCACACTTGCGCTCATGGTCAGCCATTAGTTGAGCCAGAGAGCTCGTCCCTGCAGCTACACCACCGATTCCCGAATTTGAATTCTTCGAGAGACCGCCTGCGGAGACCCGACCGCACTCCTTCGTGACTTTCGGCTCGGCCTGAGCTAAAAGATCGCTAAGGCTGTACGAGAGCCCCGATCCGGGCTGCGGATGCGCTAGCGCAGAGGTGACACGCGCGACCCTGTCAGTGTTGTGTGGTGCAGAACAGGATAAGGCTCCTTACCTTACGAGGGCCAATCGCGTGCAGAGAGAATCGGTGTGATGACGAGGATGGAGGATGAAAGAAGGGGGAAGTGCAGGACGATGATTGGCGAGGCACCGCAAGCGGCCATGCGACGGATGAGATCAGACAGAGAGAGAGAAAAGGCAATACGTTACTCACTTAAATAAAGGGAGAGCGAAAGTTACTTTCTAGTCATTTTTGGACATTCAGATGGATTTCCAGTGGGTCAAAAAATGTATCATCTTTTTTGTGTTTACCCATCTTAAACACGCCATTTAGAGTTTTTTTTTCCCCTATTGTGACCTCAAAGGAAGAACCCCCTGACCCTGCTGCTCAGCTCTGCGTGTTCTCTTGGTGAGGGTTGGGGGCGTGGCTCATTTCCTTTACATAAACACTGAAATGATGCATTTTTAAAGGAGTGAAATGAGAGCGAGAGTTTGAGGTTTTTTAAAAAAGATTCATTATCTGAGGTATATGTCAGCTGGCACATTAGCGAACGCGAACACACACACACACTCACACACACACTCTCCGGGGGAGCTCCAAGAACCTTGCTAACTTATTAAACAAACTGTGAAATATTAAACCTGAGGTAAAAGGTGCCTTTTTATGCTCATTATGTGCTGTCTCTCTCTTCTTTTACATGACCCCCTTTCACTTCTGTCCAGATCTAATAATGTGTTCAGGTGTTTTATTTTAATTAAACGTATCCATTCCATTGATCCATTGATCCATAGTATGGTGAGATTTTGTCTGATTATACAAGGTGTCCAGGATGATCGAAAATTATCTGTACAACATTTATACAGCATACAGAACCGTGCAAAAGTCTTAGGCAGATGTGTGTAACTGTTATAGAGCAAAGATGTCTTCAAAAAAATTATAAAAATAATAATCCCTATAAAATGCAATAAACAATAATTAGTGTGTGACTTTTTTCTTAAAATATAGTCTCGGGTACAACATAAGGAAATTAGCTGCTTAGTTTTACTGAACATCCTGCAGAACCAGACACAGTGTCCTTCTGAGGACTTTATCACGCCTACATCTTTTGTTTTTGTTATTTTCTGAAAGTGATATTCTGCCTTCTTTTCTGGCCTACTGATATTTTGCTGTAAGATTTTTATATATACACATACATACTTTTTTTTTTTTTTTTGCTGGACTGATGATGTTTGGAAATCAGATTTTTTTTATACTGAAAAAATAAAAAAATGTAAAAAAAAAAACACCACAGACTGCTTAAGACTTTAGCTCAGTACTGGAGGGGTTAACCAGGAGGTGTAGAAATACTGGATTGATCCCACTGTACATAATACCATGTTAGAAATAAATCAACAGCCTCCTTTTTACATGTAGATGCAACAACGTGGGAGGCAATTTCAGGCAGTGACGAAGCAAAAGCACGCAGGTGTTGAGATTTTATGCACGACTGGGATCGGGCGATAAAGCATCTGAGCCACATGAGTCTACCTGATTGGGCCGGCTGCAGTTTCGTACAGCTTTTAATCCTGCATTTGACAAACCTCAAAAGTCAGAATTACGCCATTTTGATTCACAATGCCAATCTTACGTGCTGAGCTGCTTTCAACCAAGATCTTTTCCAAATCAGAAAAAGACAAAGAGAGGTCTGAGGGGAAACAAAAACTAGCCAGGCAAAAACTTTTTCAAATCGGATCGGATCACTTTCTTATATGTTCCCAGATCGCGATACGTGGTCATGTGACTTGGATGAGAATGGTCAGATCGAAATTAATCTGACTTTTCTGACTCTGCGCATGTGTACGGCCCTCGCTGACACCATCAGTCAGCACCGGCAGCGCTGGGATTTCATAGTGACGCTAGCAACAGCTGCTAAAACAGCTAAAGCGAGGCTCCTGGCTTTCTTCCCCTCAACAAATACAGGTTGTGGAGGACTTGCTGCTTGCCGTCCTCCAGGGCTAAAATCGGATCTGTTGTTAGAAATCAATAAGCAAATTATGAACCCATGTAGCGTGAGCCAAGATGTATTAACGTGCGCATGTGTGCCGTTTCAGAAGACAGACACTTCCATGTTAAAGTAAGTTAAAAGTCTTTCATAATTATGAGGGTGAACCACCATAATGTGTGTGTGTGTGGGGGGGGGGGAGTAATTGAGCAATGTTGCTTGTTTTTGTAACCTACATGCATTCCAGGTACAAAGTGTGGGAAAATGTTCACGTTAGTCTTTTGTTCATCGATCCAGCCTGCTATACGTGATGAGTGATACATATTTTCCTTCTCAAAACTCTGATCTGTTTATTCAGTGTAATAGATTAAGAGGAAAAAACGTCTCTGTTGAATCTACAGGACACACTCGTAATCTGAACCTGCAGACTATCCCGAGTTCCTGAGCAGGAGTTGAGATTTGATTTGACAGGTTTTGTTTTGTGTTATTACTATATTTAAATCACATCTCATTTAATTTTGTTGTATAAACCCTGGCGTTAAGTGTCACGTGTATCGAGATTATTAAAAAACAAATGAATAAACCTTGAAAGCAAACAGAGCTCTTTGGTGTCTCAGGAAACTTTTCGCAGCCAGCGCAGTTACTGTAGCTCACACTGTTGCTAATCAGCTAATCTACTAATCCGCGTCTCTTCAGAAATAAAAACTACCAGCTGCTTGAACGCCTGAAGGAAAAACAGGGGCCGTGTGTCTAAAAAATGCTCTACAGCAACTTTAAAGCATTATTTATTTATACATTTTTTTGTATTATTTAGTATTAGAGAACTTCCAGACACCCTGTATAACATTTATATAACTTTAAATTTAACTGAAAGCTCCCAGCAATAAAGGTGTGAATGAAACATCTGTCAAAGTCACTCAGGAATTCTATAGCGACCCGGTTTCACCCAACAAGAACATGTTTCCTAAGAACGCAAAGTAATTGTTGTGGAATTGCTGAGGGGGAGGAATACACCCTGAGGCCGAAAATATGTTTCTATACCAATTCTAAAGAATATAAAAAGCTAATCCCACACTATGGCTGCTCGATCTATTACTGAAACGAATAATCGACTATTCGGGTTTAGGACGAAGTTCACATTACGAGTCATGGCACCACGGATTTACACGTTAAGTTTGTGATTACAAGTGACTTTTATCTGAGTCTAATGTGGATACATCTGTCCCAACGCATTAACCCGCACATTTATACGTCTTTGCTCACGTCATCCGGGTTAAAACATCATATATTTGCGCGACAGATTATTCGTTTCAAACAGTGTGATTTTAGCCATAATATATGCTCGGGACGACGAGCAGTTAGTCAGCTATATTTATCGAGGCAGAAAAAAGAAGAAGCCAGACACCACGCTTTAGCTGTTGCTAGCACTGGTAGGACCCACATATGAAAGTGACTCAAATTTAGGGGGGGAAAAAAATAATAATAAAAGTTAAAAAATCTGATTTGTGCATTCAGACAGCCCTAAAAATAAAATAAAAATTATAAAATAAAAAAATCTTTATCATAATGGGGTGAAACATCGGAATCGAGTCACTTTAGGCTGGTAATGTGAACGCAGACACGTTCAGCTTTTACTTTCTTCAGTTTTTAAAATAAGCCTATAAAGACAATAAAGATCAAGAATAGTTCACTTACAAATGTGTGATTTAATGAACTTTCCTGCTGATACACAAAATAAATATATATAAAAATATAAAAATCCCTAAAGCATGAAAAATCTAAAACCAAGGATAAGCGAAGTAGCAGCGAAAAAAACAAGTTACTTAAAATTTAGAAATTTAAATATTAGGAAAACAGAGATGACGATAAATCGATCCACATTCGCCTCAGGTTTTGCGTTCTTTCCCCATTTACATGACTCTTGTACCTTTGGCCAAGTCTTCTAGCAGTTGTTTTTGGCCTGGGTATGACTGAAATACGATACTTTGAAGTTTTTTTTTTTTTTTTTGGTAATAAAGGTGTCACCTTCTCACTTGAATCCAGTAAAGAAAAACGTCTAAACTTCAGAGCGTTTAATGGTATTAAAAGTTACACAACTAACTTAGACTATGATTTTAGTAGACTACGACTACGCCGATTATTATTCACTGCACCCCACTTCTTGTTACTGTCCCCCCGTGTCCCACTCTCTATTGTCAAATTTCACATTTACACCACTGAGGAATATCAATCTCTTTAAAAAAAAAAAAAAATCCAAACCCTGAACGGTCTGTGGGGTTTTGGAAAACCCCTGGAGTTTGGACTTGGTCCTCTGAGACGTAATTCTCCCTGCTGGGTGTGCGTACCTTTCTGTGATGGAGGGCAGGTTTTGGGCGCGGTCGTCTGCTTGCTGCTACTTTCCGCAGACAGGATGGAGTCGAGAGCTCGCTGGGGATCGCAGTCGTACTTCAGCGCCGCCTCGCTCAGTGTGGAGTCGGGCACGGCGTCTCCCAGCACCGTCCTCATCTGGTCCAAACAGGAGTACAGCTTACCTACACACACACAGCCCTCATTATAATGCTTTCACCAGTCAATGAAGAGACAGGAGGGAATTACTTTTGCACGTAGAGCAGAACTGTTAGAAGGGAATTCACTTTATATACAATGGAAAGGTAAAAAAAAAAAAAAAAAAAAAAAAAAAAAAAGAGTTTATAAGACCAAAGCATGTCATGCGTTCTGTGTTACATGACCAAATACATCACCTTTCATCGTCCACCCCTTTCCCTTTATAACTGCCCCAAGGCAACTCCGAAACCCAACCCAACCCGTTCTGCTGTTTGTTTATGAAGCCTGGGATTCCACAGGAACCGACAAAAAACATATAGGTGGGTGTGTGCATCTTTGTGCATGCACCACTCTGATATGAAAGTCATAAAACTTTTCTCCCCCCCGTTAAATGTTTGCCCTGGGGCTGCACCTTGTGTCATCGGGTCGAGCATCTGCGTGACCGTGGGCGAGGTCGGCATCTCCTCCTCTTCCTCGTGTTCCTCCTCCTCCTCCAGCGGCTCTACCTGCCGCTGCCTCGAGTCCTGCCGCGAGTAAATGAACTGAGCAGCTGTGGGAATAAAGCACAAGCGCGCACACACACATTAATCAGGAGATACAATAAAATACTAATTGAAATTTGGTCCAGTCTAACAGGATCACGTATTTACTTTTGGGTTGCCGAATTAGAATTAGAGCGCTCGTAAATTTATATATCGCCACACCTTCGAAATGGTAGTTTGCCCTGGCTCCGATACACTCGGACTTCATTAGATAAAATGCGAAAGGCAAAATATGCCGGCTTTACATCTTTATTTCTCCCACGAAGCTGAACGGTTCAGTGCGATCTTTCCAAGCTTTAATAATTAAAGGGTTCATAACCCACTTCCAGGCATTTTAAAAATATTTTCTTTGCTTGATGCAGGCCAATAATTTGACCCTTCTGATATAATCTGTATAATTTATATCATAGTCTGTACTTACTCATTCTCCTATTCTTTTATTCTTATTTTTATTAGAGTTTGGCGCAGTCGCTTTTCACTACTGTTGTACTTGTACAACCATGTGACAGACAAATCTTGAATCTTGTAACGCCAACTGTTACGCCAGGCAGTGTATGAGTTCGTGTACAAAGAATGTAGAACTTTCGCTCTTCCAAAACTTTGGACAATTTTTATTTGGCTATTATGTTTTCTTTTTTGCTTGAGGTTAAATTTAATAGCTACTGTAGATACTTGCTACATCATGCACACTTTCAAAAAGCTGCTGAGATATAAACGGGAAAAAAAAATTATGCTATTAAATTTAACGTTATATTAAATTTAACGTTAAATTTAACTCGTGCAATCAATTACACTTTATTTATTGCAAACAGAGTGGGAGAGTACAGGAGAGTACTGTACATGATATTACAGCAGGGCTGAAGACAAGAGAGAATCCATCGGAGGATTAAAGCTTAACGGTCCTTTTTTTTTTTTTTTTTTTAAAGTTTCTCTCAAAATTAAAAAGGTCGACATAAATCCATGTTTATTTGATCCATATCTTCTCGCTGTACACCGTTTTTTTTTTCTGCACATACGAGAATAAAATGCACATAAACACTATAATTTCTTTTATTCATGGCGAGAGTTTTGTTAATCAATATTAAAAATAGATAAGATGTTTAAAATTAATTTTTTTCTAAGAACTTTAAAACTATATTTGGATTTACTTGTTTAAAAACTTTTTTTTTTAAGTGTCAGCACTATAGTTTACTATGAATAATTACATCCCAGGTTCAAGGCTACAGCATGACTTGCCAAGCACAGTACTGTGCAAAAGTTTTGAGCCCATCCCCTTCCCTTATTTCTTCAGATAAAACTTAATGAAATGATGTAGATTAAATTACAGAAATGGGAACAAATGTTTTACTGTGACAGGCTGCAAAGTGCCTAAAGATGCAATTTAAAAAACTGCTCATCTACTGTACCAACCTCAGCAGCAACCTCATTTCCCCTTTCGTCCGTTTCTCACTGGGTCATGCTTTAACTTTGTTTTTTAATTTTTTTATTTTAGTATTTAATGCTTGAATGATTCATAGGTCACTATGTGGCTTAACAAGCAAAACGCATTCCTCTGAAGCCGGTCAGGTACAGGGGCCCGGACTCAAAAAATGTGAGACAAGGAATCCTGGAGAATTATATCTCAAGACTACATTAAAAATGCAAAAAAAGTCTGGCTGTCTGGAAGCAAAATATGAAGAACTCAGGCGTGGCTCATGAATACTGTACTGTAGGTTCTTCCTGAACAAATGAATTGATTTTGCATCGATTACTTATACTGTAGACGCCAGTGCGAAGAAAAGAGCGTCTGAGGCAGTCTGGGGGGGAAAACCCTTCGGATGTGGCTGCGGCTGAAATCTGGCAAACGCCCAGAAAAGATGCAAAATCAGGTATTTCAGTCTAGAACCTGCCTGTGACACCTCATCATAAACATCACTCCCTAATATGACTGACGCTCTTCTTTTTTTTCTTTTCAAATAAATATGGTTAGTGTAGAACTATACTCAATACTATACTAGGTTGAGATTATTAAGCTGATGTTTATCAGCAAGTCTAAAATGACCGGTTTGTAAGCAGCACAAATTCATGTTCTTAAAACCATCGGTGACGCGGTCACGTTCTCACTTCAAGTCAAAATGAGAAATTTGATCCAACAGAACAGAACTCACAGAATGAATCAGCGATCATCCCACAGCCGACGGAAGTATCAGAGTTTAGTCGAAAGCTACGATAAGGCTTGTGTTTGTCGAATGCCGTGACTGACATGCAGCTCAGGAAGTCCCACTAGAGAGAACGATGTGTGGATTACGCTCATCAAAAACGATTACTCGGATTTCGCTGGAAACGTATAATCTGCGATAAAAGTGCAAAAAGACCGAAAAACGAGCAATCGATACACGGCAGCTGCTTTACAAAAAATTATAAGTGAATAAATCAGTAAAAATCAGTGTGCTTTTGAGTTGAGCTAGATTTTAATATTTAAATGAAACGCTTAGTATCTTCTCCACTTCCGGAGGCAACTAAATTTAAAATAGTAAAACTTTGTGGTTTAAAACGTGCAAAAGAGAAACATGTTTCAGTTCTGTATATTTTTATAGTATATAGTATAATAGTTTATAGTAAAGCATATTATAGTTCAAAATAATCTTTAAGTGTTGTCCTCAGGCACTATGATTATGATGATGTGACTTGACCTTTATTTGAAAAAAGGAACGTCCAAAATGATTAATTTATTATAATGTTCATTTCAAGCCGCCTATGATTCGCAATTTTGCCCCAATGAATTTCACCCGTCCTAATGAATTCATTACGATTTGAGAATCTGAGTTACACAAACACACACAGAGCGAGGTTTAGGGCACGATACGGGAACAACGGTGTAACAACAGTGTAACAACAGTGTAAACAACAGTGAAGACAGGGTAGATCAGATCTTAAATAAGTAGATCAGACCACTGAGATCTTACGCAGAGTAGATCAAACTACTGGTATCTTACAAATGAGTAGATCAGACCACCGGTATCTTACGCAGGATTAGACCAGTGATATCTTACTCAGAGTAGATCAGACCACTGGGATCTCGCGCAGGGTAGGTCAGACCAGTGGTATCTTATGCAGAGCAGATCAGACTACTGGTATCTTATGCAGGGTAGATCAGACCACTGATATCTTACAGATGGGTAGATCAGACCACTGGTATATTTCATGGAGAGTAGATCGGACCAGTTTTATCTTACATAGAGTAGATCAGACCACTGGTATCTTGCTTAGAGTAGATCAGACCACTGGTATCTTACACAGGATAGATCAGACCACTGTTATATTTTATGCAGAGTAGATCAGACCACTTATATTTTATGCAGAGTAGATCAGACCACTGTTATATTTTATGTAGAGTAGATGAGACCACTGCTATCTTATACATCATAGATCAGCCCACTGGAATCTTGCGCAGGGTAGGTCAGGCCACTGGTATCTTATGCAGAGTAGATCAGACCACTGGTATTTTATGTAGAGTAGATCAGACCACTGGTATCTTATGCAGAGTATATTAGACCACTGGTATATTACACATCGTAAATCAGACCAGTGGTATCTTATGAAGGGTAGATTAGACAACTGATAGAGTAGATTAGACCACTGGTATCTTACGAAGGGTAGAACGAATGCTAAAACTGTAGTCCATCAAAACCAATGAAGCGAAGTATCAGATTGAGTCTGACCAGCAGTGCTAGACTGTGGACCGTATTAAAAATATTTAAGTTACTATTAAACTACAACAGACAGCACTGGGCTCGTTCTAGCGTTGAGAGATGTAGCAAGATGTAAAAGTACTCTTTTCCCAACAAGTTAAGCCTTTCGAGTTATGATTGGTTACAAGAATTATGGTTGGTAAGGTGGCCAGAGATCTGAAATAAGGACTTAAAGGCAGCTCCGGATTTAAAGCGTCTGTTCAGTGACCTGGGGAGACTGTAAATATTACCAAATGCACCTCAGCACTCAGTTTGCACGCCGTAATGTTTTTGAACGGCATGCACAATGTTTCCAACACATGTCACATTGTACATGTCACATTAGACACTGACACTGTTGTGGTAAAATAGCGGAACACCGGCACGCTCCTTGAAAACACAGTTATCTGTGAATTCTGGGTGAATTATCAAACGCAAGGCAAAAGCCGGATATTCCAAGATCGGTTTCTCTGCCTGTGCTTTTAATACAAGTTAAATTACTTAATTTATTGGAAACAACTACAGACTAAACAAAAGGTTTCATATTGTTTATTTTTACACAGCTGCGCATTTTCTCGATCTTTTCTGACTAATTCCAAACACTGAGTCAACTTTACTGAGGTCATTTCACATTCCACGTCTGTCTCAAAATGCCCGTAAAATTATTTGAAACAGAATGAAATCTTGTTTTATTACATGAGGAGCACGTCATTGACCCTGACGCTCTTGCAGGTTCAGATACTGAAATGAATCAGACACAGGGGTTACATCATTGCCGGTCCTGCAGAAGAACCTGCCCTGTATGTTTTTTGTTACTCTTTCCCTTTAACTACTAGTTAGCAGTTACTAACCACTACTTTCTGAGTTCGAGAAAACAAGTGTTTAAATATAAAGTGCAGAACAGACGGGTTTCTAGGACACGACGTCTACTATTGTAAAAAGGATGACCAGATCAGATCTTGTTCGATCAGAAATGTTAGTTTATTAAACCTGGGATCTATTCTATTCTGACCAGGATGTAAGCATCACCCAGATGAGATGTCAGTCAAGTTATTAAAGGACCATTAGTGAGGAAGTGTGGAATTAGTGACACTGTGACAGAGTGTTTTTCATGATCTGGCTTTGTCTGAGCATTGAACTGGGGATTTTTACACTGTACAATAAAAAAAATCTATTCAGTTATGAATCACGGTTTTTTGCGTGCTGATTCATGTATCGTCACACAGAGTCCGAAAAAGTTTTTTCTTGATTTCTTACACTTATAATAGAGATGCACTGATGCTGACTGATCAGACATGACCAATCAAGTTGGATTAAAACGATTCTGTGCCGAGTGCACGAGCTCCTGTGTGGTGCAACATGAACACATTTGTAAAAGGTTTGTGCATTAAAAAGCTACGATCTGCCTTTTTCTACAAATTCTGAGAGCGAATTAGCAAGGATGGGAATCACCAGTCACGTCCCGATACGATATCACGGTGCCTAGGTTATAACTCGAATAAAAATCACGATATTAAAGTATCGCAGTTTTTTAAGTATTCGATATTACATTTCCCCGATTTTGTTACAATTTTAATCATTGATTAAATGTAGCCCGTTCCTTATAACATTCGTTTTCTCACTTAAAATCCAAGTGCAGCATTTAAACAATACAAACTACAATTACAAAAATTCAACATTTAACTTCTAATTTAGCAAAAAAAAAAGCTACGCTTTTACAGATTTTTGCTTTTTATCTCCGTCATCCACCATAACTATTTCTAAACAAACTTGGCAAATAATTCACTCATACCACACACGATGCCCGTGGGTAGATAGCTCGGAGTGCAGCACCTTTACACCTGATGTTTTACCTCCTCCAACGTCTCAAAACTCAACTTGGCAGTGATAATGCTACAGTAGTTAAGTGGTTGTGATTTTCGTCTAATTTGCACAGTGTTTTGAAACTTGTGTAAACATGTGCAATGAGTGGGTTTGAGACTAATTCACTTGCAGAGTTTGGAGGCTTTTAACACCCGTGATTTTTTTGATAATGTACCGTTTCTTTATAATCCCACAGGCGGTACACTCGAAACTATTCATACACTGGCATCACGTGTAGTAAGAGGTTACCCACGGCAGATCCTGACACATTTGTGCTATTATTACCTGCAAATGGAGTGTACGGTCAAGTCGTTGCTGCTCCTCACGCTGCACCAATGTTAAGGCAGATATACAGTACTGTATTACCTCAGTACGACATAAAAGGTGGCGCTGTCTATTCGTAATTCAATGAGACTGTCTACAGATATGCGGTGAGGGATGTCGGCTACACCGGCCAAACATAAATTTTTGACTAAGTGAAAAAACTTATGTTATAAGGAACAAGCTACATTTAATTGCTCATGTTCAATTCCGTTGTGAAGCTGTGGAATAAAGCTAAAGTATAAAACCTTTGAGTTACGATGCGACTTTCATTTTTTTGTAAAATTCAGTCTTAAACTTGTAACAAAAAAAATGAGGGAAAAATTTCATATAAAATCAGGATGTTTATAAATATAGAATCGTGATATGTACATAATCAAAATATTAACCGGCATCCAGGTATTGCGATAATATCCTATTGGGTGATCCCTGGTGATTCCCATCTCTTACATTTGTGATCATAAAACAACGCCACAATACAAACCCGTAGCGGGTGAGATGCAGTAGTCATCATCCACCGAGTGTCCATAAATGTCGTCATCATCAAAATCTGTAGGTTAAAAGACATCCGAAAGGTAAGTTACAGGTATGAGGTAGAGACAACGTCAGCACTTGAATGAATGAGACACACAAAAACCACTTCACCTAGTGTGTAGCATTTGTGTATCAAATAAATTGGGTTAAATAAATCATATACACTGATCAGCCAAAACATTAAGACCACCTGCCTAATATTGAGTACATCCTGGCTTGTGCCACTATAACAGAGATGCACTGTTTCTTCTGACATCTTTCTATCAGACCCAGCATTAACCTTTTCCTCAATTTGATCTACACTAGCGCTACCACTGTAGGCCAGGAACATCCAACGAGAGCTGCCGTTTTGGAGATTCCAGTTGTCTAGGCATCACTATTCGGCCTTGCCCATTTCTTCTGCTTCCAACACATCGACTTCAGGGGGGGGAAAAAAGCTTCACTTGCTGCCTAATATATCCCACCCACTTCCAGACGCCATTGTAGCGAGATATTGAAAACGTAGCTACTCTGAGAAGGGCCAAATTGCAATGGTTAGACGACTGGGTCAGAGCAAACTGCAGATCGTTTGGGATGTTCCTGGTCTGAAGTGGCCAGAACATACCAAGTCGATCAAAAACCAGTGAACCAGCGACAGGGTGATGGGTGGCCAAGGCTTACTGATGTACATCCAATCAAATAGAAAGCGCTGGTGTTATGAAAAAGTTAATGCTGGTTGTGATGGAAGGGACACACAGATCATTACTGTTTTCATAGAAAATAAAAAAGGCAGGACCTGTTCAATATCAGGCAGGTGGTCATAGTGATGTGTACATGAGATGTACAGCAACAAAACACATTTACAGTAACAGACAATAGTAAACATTCATATTTGTAAGCTTAACAGTTTAAAACTGACAGAGAGCTCATTTAATGTTTAATTTAAGCTTTAAGCACTTCTGTATTACTCCTGATTATTATTATTACACAAATAAAGCATTCTCTCTAGTTAGCCAACCTAGCTAGCTAGCCAAGTCAGCTGTCCATGTGTTCAAGCAGTCCAAACAGATAATACTTCTTTCCTACAATTAAAAAAAAAAAAAACCTCACACACTGTTACACTCATTCCAGTGCTGCTTATACATGAATAAATAATCAAATCATACAAACACAGTAGAGTTAGCAGAGTTAGCTAAGCTAGGTACAACAGCTAACAGAGTTAACAAGTTCAACTGACTCCAAGACAAACAAACAGATTAACATGAATCACCTTCATCGTAATTATACCCTCGAACATTCCTGTGGCGAGACATGATAATTTTATTTTAGTTTTTTTTTTTTTCTACGTTTTGTTTCGTTTGTTTTGTTTTGTTTTTTTTCTTCTTGCTAAAAAGTTGAAGCATATGCGTGCATGGGCATAATTCTGACGTCACCACTTCACTGCAGCACAGCCGCCATGATGCTGCTGAGCTCTGCGCATGCGCACGACACGACAAGCCAGCGCTCGAGCCTTTCAAATCAAAAGTCACTGGGTGACGTGATAAAAAAAATATATATATCTTATAATTAAAACTACATTACTATGTGTTTTGGAGTTTTAAATTCAATAAATGTACGTATGTATTTTTTAGTGTATATACGTAAAAATAAATAAAAATAAATAAAATAACAAAATTAAATTAAAAAAAATATATATATATATATTTAAAAATATATATATATAAAATATATATATATATATATATGCACACACACATGCACACACACACACTGACCAGCCATAACATTATGACCACCTGATTAATATTGAGTAACTTCCCACTTTCGCCACCATAACAGTGATGCACTGTCTCTTCTGTCATCTTTATGTCACAACCAGCCTTAACCTTTTCCTCCATTGGATCTACATCAACGGACTCCCTACATACATCAGTCATCCATGACCCTGTCGCCATCACTTGCTTCCAACACATCGACTTCATTGACGAAATGTTCACTTGCTGCCTAATATATCCCACCCACTTCCAGGGGCCATCGCAATACGCAATTATAACTGTAGCTACTTTGAGAAGGGCCGAAATATGTTGGCTAGACGACTGGGTCAGAGCAACTCCAAAACTGCAGCTCTTGTGGGATGTTCCCAGTCTGCAGTGGTCAGGACATACCAATAATTATCAAAGGAATGAAAACCAGTGAAGTGAAGAGAGGATTATGGGTGACCACTCTTTGGGAGTGACAAGGATGGATAGGATCAAGAATGATTTCATCAGAGGGACAACCCATGTTAGATGTTTTGGAG
>JAQMYL010000015.1:5002015-5033181 GCA_030014365.1 Clarias pachynema | reverse complement strand
AACCTTTGAATCTTTCAGTCACAACTCAGCGCTGAAGACCATAGGTGAGGGTTAGAAACTAGATTGACCAGTAAATTGAAAGCTTCACCTTTCGACTCTCTCTTCACCACAACAGATCGGTACAGTGTCCACATTCCTACCGTCTCTGCACTGATCTCTCTGTCAATCTCTAGCTCCAATTCACCCACACTCATGTGATACCTAAACTCCTCCACTTGAGGCAGGATCTCCCTTCCAACCTATCACAAGCCCCTTGACTCTGCATAGAAATTCTGTAAGTTTATGAACAGAATCAGTAATAAAGGGCAGCTTTCTTGGAGTCCAACACATACTGTACTTTGAACAAGTCTGACCTGATGATGGTGATGCAGGCCAAACTCTCATTCCATTTATAATTACGGCTGCTCATCTTATGGCCTTTAACCCCCGTACTCTCTAAGAGCCTTCCAAGGGTATCTAGAAGTACACAGTGGTATGCCGTTTCCAAGTCCACAAAACACATGTACATCATTTCACCAATACTGATCTATTTATAGGGATGGGAATTACATGGATTACCAGATACCGTACAATATTACCACAATACCTAGGCTGTATCACAATTGTATAAATTTCCTGATTCGGTATTACAATTATTTTTAGAATTTGTCACAATTCTAAACAAACTTAACAAATAATTTGCTTCCACCACACAGGATGCTGTGTCGCCTGGCAATGTGTGAATAGTTTAGAGTGCACCACTTGTAGGTTTATATAGACATTACAGCAACATATATGAATTATATAGTAATTAAAAAACTTTATTTAATGTAAAAAGTTTGGTGATGCATTACTGTAATTGACACATAAAAGAACCATGCTATGGAACAGAAAAAAAAAATTCCATCATCTTTACCAATTACTAATCATCTTTTTTTTCCCCAGCAAACAATTATTGATGACCATCGTTCCCAAAAACTCACTCACTCACACACTCATGATGTATACCGCTTTCTCCTGTATACAAGGTCACAGGGGGGCCTGGAGTCTATTCTAGGAGTCTTCGAGCATGAGGGCACATTCACACACTACAGGCAATTTGGAAACACCAATTAACCTAATATGCATGGCTGCAGACTGTGGGAGGAAATCGGAGTGGCCGAAGGAATCCCACCAAGCAGGGGGAGAACATGCAAACTCCATGAGCACAGACCTGAGGAGGGGATTGAACCCGGACCATGGAGGTGCAAGGCAACAGTGCTAACCAATACTGTAAGTCACCGCGCCGCCTGTTCCCAACAACCAAATACTAATCACTCTCTTTTATTTTTCCACCCTAACACTTTTTTTTAAAATCAGTTTTTAAACTCATATCGGTGATATGTACAACTAATAAACACAACTGACGCCGTCAATAACAGTTTCATTTCATGTTTATTACCTGTCGACTTAAATAAATTAATGAATCGTGAGGCCGTGACGAAGAAAGTACTTCTTTCTGTATGTCATAAGTGACTGAATGTTGTTTTGCATTCTGATTAAACTTTACTCGAAGTATCTTCCCTTTTCACATAACGCATTTTAATCAGCATAGTTAATGACGATTAATGACGTCATCTGGGCAACTTCTTGAGCGTGCATCAAACTTTCCCCTTAATAGAGCTGGGTAATCTGTTTCAATTCGTTTCAGGAGCGGAACGGACATGGAATGATACCTTCAGTTCTTTAAAAGTGAAAGTGAGAGTGCAAGAGTGGGAGAAGGTGGATTTGTGGAAATAACGACATGTCTGGGTCAAAAACGAAATTTTATATGATATCCAGGTTTATTTTTATTTTATTTTTTGCTCTATACCACACATACACACACACCCATTCATTTAAGTTCCTCCTTTATCTCGATAAACATTAATTCAGTAAAAAACATCTCACACCCTCGAGTTTAGCGCGACCAGGCGACCGAATTGGCGCTCTAACGACAGCGCTGCACGCACCGCGCATGCGCGTCAGACAAACGCGCCAAATTTAGCGGGAGGGAACAGGGGGAGGCGGCCGTGCCAGAGAGAGAGAGAGAGAGCTTTGTCTGATGGATGGTGTGGTGTGTTTACAGTCTGGCTCACTCCCCCTTGATGTGAGCTTAATGTCAGTCCACTTCCTTCTCATAGCGGAGACCAGGAGCTTATAGCGAGCACGCCTGCACACACGCACACACACGCGTGCACACACACGCACACGCATTGAGCGCACTAAACTCCTCTCACCTTCCATCACACGGGATGGCGAGGCGACCGAGACACAGGTAAGCATGGACATTGTGTGTTTTTGAGTGCAATTAAATGCATTGCTACTAACGCATGCTGCTTCTCTTGATGATGATGATGTTGATGATGAAATTTGTGCGCGTGCTACAAGTCATATTTCTGTGCCCGCGCTTATCTTCTCGAAACGAGTTTAATCAAGCGGTGCGGGATATTTCTGAACGAAATGTCTCATTAATTTATTTTTTGCATTATTTTAAATCTCGCATGTTAAACTTCAAAGCTAGCATTTTTTTTTTTTTTTTTTGGTTCACTATGTCGTAACAGTTCCCCGGCGCGTGCAGTGCAGTGCAGTGCAGTAACAGGTGGCTTGGTGGTCATGTGAGTGAGCTCGCGAGTAAGCTCGCGAAGTGAATGAGCTCGCGTGCGGTGGTCGCGCGCTCTCGTTTAAAATTTCATTCATTCGCCGCGCGTGCGGGTCCGTTGGGCCAGTTGTGAAGGAAGGGTCAGGTGGGTGCAATTACTTTTTTTTTTTTTTGGAAACGAGTTATCTATCCGAAACGAGAGGGATTCCTATGTCTGTAGTGGCTGGTGTGTTAGTAAGAGCTGTAGTAGGTAAAAAATATATATATATCAGACTAAATATAACGTATCAACGCGTTTTTATTTTTTTATTTTGACGTAACCGTACGTTAGCGCTGCAGGAATGTTCGAGAGTTACCAGGGCAACGAGAGTACACCGGGTTTGTTAATATTTTAAGTTAATGTTGTAAGACGATATGTTTCATGCTTAAACGACGTTTGTCGTGTGTGTGTGAGTGTGTGTGTGTTCAATCCTGAGTTCAGCTTTATGTTCGTGTATTAGTTTTAGTCTCCATCTGTCTAAATTGACCCTAAACTGAACCCCAGTCTCTCCCACGTCAGAATGTTTTTTAGTCTAAATCTTTTAATCTCGGTGATTATTTTACCTTTCACACCAGTGGTTTTACTCGTTCCCGTCTTTAACATCATGTTTAAGTTCTGTTTGTGACTGGAAATTACAATGCAAAAAACCCACAATATCAACAACAATTATAAATACACATTTAAAGCTATATTTTCAGCACACAAATGCTATTGTTTTTGTGATTGTTTTAAAGTTTCTGCAACACGCTTTCGAGGCGTCAAAAAAAAAAAAAAAAACATGAAACGTGCAAAACCCGAGCGCACGCGAAGGAAGCACGGGGTCACGCGCGACCAGTTAGCTCTAATGCCCTCTCCTGTCACAGAGGCGCGAGCGCGCTTGTTATTGTCGTTGTTTTTTGTTGTTGTAGTTTGGTTGTTGTTTGGTTGTTGTTTTTTACTCACTACTCTGTTGCAAGCACACACACAAAAAGCATGCTTTTATTTGTAGTTAAAAAAAAAAAAGTAGTTCAGAAAATTATATGTTTATTATGTAAATATAAAAGGTGCATAATTAGGTGTTTAATTTTACCCCCATTTTGAGTAATTTACAAAGCGTCACGAGCTTCACACTCATTCCAGTCTCTCTTAATGAGAACGAGCTGTAAATTAAAATGAATATGAAAACCCAAAGATCCCCCCTACTTTTTGCTTTTCTTTTTGCTTTTCTTTTTGCTTTCATTAGCCAACACACCTCTGACATATTCCATGTCTTTTATCACTACACTAAGCAGTAATGATAAGCACAATGCTTACGTTACGTACACACACATAGCACATAAAGTGTGACACAAAAGCCAGGTGAGCATGGGCTTCCACACATGCCGTGCTCTCCCCTGATTGGCCGTGAGCCGGCCAGGTGAGTTTAGTTGAGCATGTGGCTGTGACAGGACCCGTGCAGGTCTGAACATGCAGCGGTGGGGAAACAGGGCCGCCCCACGTTCGCGTGTATCTGTGGAAACCAAAAACATGAGAACAGGTTTCTCTGAGTCTGCAGGCACTACAGGTTCAGCCACTTTACTTTTGTTTTGACTGTGTTATCGCTCGATTTTTCTATCATTCATGACAGTATGACTAGGGGGCTGTTTGTAATTCGCTATACGTCATCCTCAGTCTCTTTTTTGATCATGTAATTGACTCAGATTCTTCTCTCACTCATTATATTGCTGTATCTTTCTATCTCTCTTTTTTAAACCCTATCCCTTCATTCCTTCCTTCAATTTTTCTGTCCTTCCTTATTTTCATGATCTTCTTACCTTCTTTAATCACCCCTGATCGCCCCCTACTTATGCATTTCTTCTCTGTTGATCATCCCCGCTTTCTCTTTTCCTGCAGTGTTTACAGCAGTGACGAGGACGATGACGATGTGGAGATTTATGATCATGACTATGATGCACCGTTAGCCAAAACAGGAAAACGGCACCTCGGCAAAACACGATGGACGCGCGAAGAGGTACACGGAAGCACTGTTAAAATGTTTTGACCTATGTTTATTTTTTAAATTCTGTTTATTTATTTATATATATTTTATATATTTTTTTAATATCAATTTTGCAAAACCAGAGATAATTAAATGAATACCTATATAGATATAAATATATTTTAAACTATGCTTTTTGAAAGTAGAGTACATGTGGTTCTAGTGACCAGCCCAGAAAATCTTCATCTCCATTAATGTATAATGTCTGGCTTGTTCTTGACAGGATGAGAAGTTGAAAAGATTGGTGGAACACCATGGCTCAGAGGATTGGAAAGTCATCGCCAGCTTTTTGCCTGTACGTTTGTTTGTGTGTGTGCACGCTCACATTTTGGGACTTGAGGGGGTCAAACAAGGTGTGGTGTGCTAGATAGGCGTATTTGCATGTGAATGGGTAGAAGCTTCAGGTAGTATGGAGGCACTGGTTCATGGCATAATTTGCCTATTCGGGCATCCCTTTTAGATTTACTCAGTCTGGCCGAGGGACAGGGAGGGCAAAGGAAAGTGCTTTGTTTCAGAATCCACCATGCACCTGCTGACACACACACACACACACACACATATTTATATATACACTTACACAGACATGCATGCACGGATGGCGGCAGCTATAAATCACTGTAAATGAGAATGAGAAAGTGGAGATGTTTCATTTCTGAAGCACTCATAGGGGAATCCACACACCTGGCCATCTCAGCAGTCTAACACCTTCAGTAATTCATGCTCCAAAACACCAACCACACAATAACTTACATCCTGTTAGCGTATTACACAGCACAAACAGAGCGGCGCTCGTAATCTCACGGCGCTCTTTGCTTATTCACACCAGCAGCATCCTGTCAAGAGTTATTTACAGACACATACACACACACACACACACCATAATTAAGCTTTATGCATGTGTGATTACACTTTCGCAATCTTAAAAAACCATTCTTGCTCGTTACAGAACCGCACAGATGTCCAGTGTCAGCACCGCTGGCAGAAAGTCCTCAACCCAGAGCTCATTAAAGGACCCTGGACCAAAGAAGAAGACCAGAGGGTACGTGCATTGCCTAAAAACAAAAACAAAGACAGCTCAGAGCATCAACCACACGCCTTAGCAGCACAGTGTGAACATTTCAGCAGAAAAAGCGACTGCTCGGTGTAATTAATGATTAACTGTACGGAGCAGGTGTCTGACTCTGTGTCACCAATTTTATGGCCTGCCGACAGTCATTAGGCAGGTGGATATTACACATATTTAGATACATACCACTATCTATGTGCTGCCTTAACACAGTTACGCAATTCAAGTTCCCCTTCTGTATGTGTGTGTGTGTTGACCCCCCTGCTAGCACCATTTTGCCTTCCTGTACTCATAGATCGATCTCTTTCTGTTTCTCTCTCTCTGTGTCCATCTCAGGTGATTGAGCTGGTGCAGAAGTACGGGCCAAAGCGCTGGTCAGTGATAGCGAAGCACTTAAAGGGGCGTATTGGCAAACAGTGCCGCGAACGCTGGCATAATCACTTAAACCCAGAGGTGAAGAAGACATCCTGGACGGAGGAGGAAGATCGCATTATCTACCAGGCGCACGAGAAACTCGGCAACCGCTGGGCCGAGATCGCTAAACTGCTCCCGGGCAGGTCAGAACGATAAAACCTGTCTACAGCAACAATTTTATAACAACCAGTAAATAGAGCTGGATAATAATGCTGGATAATATATATATTTTTTGCCTTCTTACTTAACCGTAACCTGTTCATATTATCTGCGTACGTCTAATAATCAACCCCGTCGTCCCCGCAGGACCGACAACGCCATCAAGAACCACTGGAACTCTACGATGCGCCGCAAAGTGGAACAAGAAGGCTATCTGCAGCACACATCTAAAGTCAGCTCATCGCCTATAAACAGTAGCTACACAAAGCCGTCCCATTTGCTCAACTACAGCCACACTCCAACCAGCAGCCCGATGCCAGCTAGCCCCATCACTAACCAGTACCCGTACTACATGTCCGACCCACAACGAGTAAGTATTAGCCAAGACGCGTAACACTAACATGGTGGTCAAAACCCCACCAGGAGTATTAAAAAAAATTTTTTTAAGTAGTGCTTATTATTTCCATAGTCCAGACGTAAACAAACAACCTGCTACATACACATCATTGAATACACACAGTAAACATCAGAGTACGCATCATAATGACTCATGTTGACGACACAGTATGAGACTGTCATCATCATCATCATCGTGAACTCATTATCCGTTTCGTCATTGGATTGGACGTTTAGGTGCCGTTTCCATTGGCGCTGCAACTGAACATCTTTAACATCCCTCAACACGGCACTGCAGCTATACAGGTAACCCAGAAAACCTGAACGAAATAACTTATTATTTATTTATTCTACCCTCACTCTCGTAACACATTAACTCGGCTCGTCTCTTTGTGTTTCTTTCGCGTTCTTCAGAAACACTATAACGAAGAAGATCCTGAGAAAGAGAAGAGAGTAAAGGAGATTGAGATGCTTCTGATGTCGACAGAGAATGAGCTAAAAGGACAACAAGCACTACCCGTGAGTGTGTGTGCGCGTGTGTGTGTGTGAATAATTGGAGGAAGCATCTGGGGGTCTATTTCACATTCTAACTGCTTGGCTAAGTGATGCAACGTGTCCTTATCACACCGCAAACTCTGTTCAAGTCCTTGTGCAACACAGAACCCCCCCTCTTCTCCTCCACCCCTCCCAAGCACATCATTCAACTAGTCAAGTTCCCTTTCTCTATCCTCTCTTCCTCCATCATTTACTATCTCTTTCATTCTCTCTCGCGCGCAGATCTCCATGGCCAGTTACACATGGGGTCGCGGCTCTTTGATCGACACCTCATTAGGCGTGGCTGTCTCCGTCCCAGCCCCACCCTTGGAGCAAGGCTGCCTTCCGGAGGAGAGCGCTCACGGCAACACGAACAGCCCAAACAGTAGCAGCGGCACGAACGGCAGCGGCGGCGGCAGCAATGCGGGCAACAGCGGAGTCCTTGCCGCCTTGCCAGAGTTCATGGACGCCATCGACTCTGTAAGAACTTATTTATTGAAATAAGTAATACTGCATGTACAGGCAGAATGTTTAATTTCCTGAACAAGCTTAGTGTTTGCACCTGACAGATGCTGGCACATATTCGAAACTATTACACAGTGTCCTGAGAAAGAACAAAATGTAACACTATAGATAGTTTATCAACAAACACGCAGGCTAAAGATCGTCCTTTCTGCATAATCCTAATCTAATCTTCTCAGAACACCCCAGCGTGGCCCGACAAGACCTCTACTAATAGGACTTTGACTAAAATGACTAAGGCCGCCGGTTCGAAAGGCGACGAGAACGGGTTCTTGTCATTCGCTTGCTCTACGCCTAAACGCTCCGACACGAGCAGCCTGCCCTTTTCTCCCTCTCAGGTACCATCGGGAGACCCGTGTCATCCGTAGTGCTAGAACGAGTCCGGCTGTGAATCACACTGATCACTGTAGTGAATCTTGCTACACTAATCAAGGAGTAGTCTAGCAAATAATCACGTCAATAATCAGTTTATGTCCCTTCATGATTTTTCATTATCTCATCTCTCTCTCTCTCTTTTTCTCTCTCTCTCTCTTTTTCTCTCTCTCTCTCTCATGAGATCATGTAGTATGCCTGAGTTATAAGAATGTGATCCTGGAGATCATATCCCTTATAATTTCAGAGTCTTTCCAACTCCGAAATTAAGAGTTCATAAGCATGCGATTGCTTATGAACTCTTAATTTCGGAGTTGGAAAGACTTTATGGCTTTATGAAATTCACCAACACATCACTACTTCCAAATCAGCCTGAATGCAAAAGTGACCCTCCTTAAGAAGCGCCTGGATCTTTAAGCATTCTCACATTCCTCCCTCAGATGCCTAAATCTGAAATTGTTTTAACTTTTTTTTATTTTTTTTTTTAAGTACTGCTTCTTCACTTCACCATTTTAGGTGCAAGAACCTTTCATTGTCACTGTCCTTTTGCATTCAACATGCTCCATGATGCTAATGTTCCATTATGAGCAGAGATTAGATAATATAATGGGTTTTGCATTCCTATAAGAGATGGGGAAATTAGAAAACCTGCTTTTTTCAGATCTCCTTTCATAACTCGCATGCACCTTTCTAAAACACAGCTGCATTCTCTGAAGTGTATTCTGTGGCTGTTTGTTCCTTTACACACTCGAACGCAGGTGTGTGATGAAATATGTCTAACAACCCTTTTTTTTTTCCTTTTTTTTTTTCCTCTCTTATTTTTCCAGTTCTTAAGCGCTTCCGTGAGTCCAGACTCGGACAGTCAGAGCCTACCCGTCTCGCCCTCAGGCGTGTGCTCCCAGAAGCCACTGCAGCCCGACCTTGCTCTGCACCACCAGAAGGAGAATGAGATGTGAGTTTCTGTTTTGACGTATTAAACCTTAAACAAATTGTAACTATTTTAATGCTATCCTTTAATATAAAGAAGGCCGTCAGCTGATTTCTCGATCCTCTTGTTATCAGGTTCAGGACCCCGACTCTAAGGCGCTCCATCATGGAGTGTTCTCCCCGCACTCCTACGCCATTTAAAACAGCACTGACCATGCAGGACAACAAATACGGACCGCTGAAGAGGGTGAGAGTTTGTGTATAATGTGCTCGTGTTCGTGTTTTTACGATCTGTGTAAAAGCAGTCGTTATGCGCATGTGTTACAGTATATAGTGCCGTGATTGTAATTTTCGCGTGCCGCGTTATGTTTAGGCTCACAGCCCTCCTGTAGACGCAGTAGTTGGGGTAATTAAGCAGGAGCCTCAGGAATGTGAAGTGAGCGCCGGAGGAGCACATCACGACCAGCCTCCGCTCAAGAAGATCAAACAAGAGGTGAGTTTTCTTGTTATGTAACGTGCATGTTTTATTCCGTCCTCCGTCGTGAGATCTGTAATTAATCTCCACTAGTATATGTGTTGCGCACAAACGACGCACGCGACTGAGTTTGAATTGTTGTTGTAGGTCGAGCCAACATGTCTGCAGTGGGAAGGCCAGAATCTTCATGCCCAGCTTTTTGCTTCTAGTGGCCCCACCCACAACGTGCCGGTGCGTGACTTTTCACTTATGATCATGCTGCTATACGTTTTTTTTTTATCAGTGTGTCTATTAGTATTATTGCTCATTTATGATCATTTTAATGATATAAATATGACGTAAACATAAAGCAAACGTCCTCAGATGATATCACTATATCAATTGCCCCATCGTCCAGTTCTATATTTCACCCCTGCCCTCTGTTTGAACTTCTTTAATGTTAGCCGAAATACAGAAACAAACTTCTGTCTGTCCCTCTGTGGTTTATTAGTGGTGTAATATTTAACCTCTGCGCTGTTTTCCGGCTCTTCACAGGATCTGTTGACGAGCTCCTTGCTGATGCTGCCTGGACCAGAGAAGAGCGAGGACGGACATAAAGCTGCTCAGACGCCCTGCAGAACTCTGGGTAGCCCAGTGCAGGTAACACAGCCTCTTCCTATTCACATGTGGCGTAATAATTTCCTTTCAACTAGTTTAGTGTTTGTATAGTGTGTTAAGCAAAAGCAAGTTAAACACACTTCTTGAAATGATTCCGGATCTGAAAAAGCATAGTATAAAAAAAATAATAAAAAAAAAACTTTTCAACAATTATAAAGAAAATGTTGAATATAATAAGAATAAGGCTGGAATGTTTATTTAAAAGATCTGGATTATTATTATTTTTTCTTTTTATGATTTAAGACCAAAACCCCTGATCAGATTATCTCCAGCTAACATTTCAATAGCAAGCGAGATGATTTGTGTTCAGTTTAAATATGAAAGTATTTAGGAAAGGCTGTTTGTTTACTTTTACGCCATGAATCCAGGTGTTGTGTTGCGCCATAAAATCATAAAACGATGACTCTTATTGTATTCTTTATCGTTGTTCTTTTTTTTTTCCACTCCTCTTCCTACCCCTTTTGCCTCTGTCCTCCTTCTCCTTAGCACATGGGCACATGGGAACAGGTGCTTTGTGGGAAGACCGAGGACCAGCTTCTGCCCTCTGAGCCGACACACAAATACCTCAACAACACCTTCTGCTCCCGCACGCTGGTCATGTAGGAGACGAGACGAGGGAGTGAGGACGAGACACAGTAGACAATCATCCTGCAATAATGGAAAGAGAAAACACTTCATGGCCGATCCTAAGGCGGGGTCGAGTCATTGTGGTACGTGATTTGGGAGAGGCGTAGAGCCATTATGTTTGACTGCGCAGCCATCAATTAAGCTGTGCTTTCTTTTCCTGTTGGATGTCAGCCAACCAAAGAAAATGAAACTCGTTTTTATTTGTTTGTTTGTTTCGTTTTTCTACTTTTTTCTATTGTGTTTGTCGCCTTTTTTATTTTATTTTTAATAATGTTGTATTATATATTTTGTATTATACATGGGGAAATGAACTGTCTATGAGGGCTCTAATTGTATGGAATTTAATATAAATAACAATTTGTAATAATTTATTATTTTGTATTAAGAATAATTAACTTTGACAGGCGCATTTGTCAGTGTTGGACCCCAGTATTCGTGCATCCTGTTAATTTCTAATCTATTATGCGTTAACAGTAAGGAGCGTGTTTCCTTCGAGCATTACCATGATTTACACCCCGTAGCCCAGCAGTGCTGCCTCAGAAATGACACAGAAAGATGTTTAAAAGCTGCACCAGACAAAGACGAATTTTAATAACCAAAGCACTGATCAGAGTACAAGTGCCTGATAGTTCACATTGCCAAGTTCAAAAATAATGCGTGTCCTTAGAAAGACACTCATCATTTCACTAGTGTTACCATTTCAAAAAAACAAACAAACAAAAAAAAAAAAACATGCAGGATTGAAAGTAAGATCCTGTTAGCACTATATTTAAACTTGATATCAACAAAGCAAGATTTCAATTGAACAAAAATAAAAGTGTTGATTTTTCTTTTGATTTACAACCAAGCTAAAAACAAAACAAATACGTTTACCAAGCAAGCTTTCATATCAAAAGCCTCAGTGACACAAAAAGAGCTTTTGATCTGATGGGACATTTCTTTTACATTACATTTAATTTTCATAACACTTTTTTTATACTCCAGCGTGTCAATGGTATTGCTAATTTTACAAACACTGAAATTCTTTTTAAAAATTTTTTTAACATTTTTATTTTATTTTATACCTGTGCCATTTGTTTGTGATGTTTTATATGCTTTTGATACAAAGAATATTGTGGCCAATCAAAAACATTTAGCAGTAACGTTTTTGTTATTTGCTGCCTTTTATTGTATATGAAAAGTACAAACACTTTTTTTTTATATGCATCAAACATTTTCTACACGTTTTTTGATATGACCTTTTTTCTAAACTGCCATGTGAATAAAGTGTGTTTTTGGAACTTTCTGTGGTTTCTTTTGTTATTCCATAATGTGACAAACATTTTGCAGGGGGTGTGGCAAATTTTGTTTTATGAATATAGAATACAGTTATCTATGCATAATAGGAAAAACGAGTATGTACATTATGTGACTCATTAAGTAATCAGGAACCATCAGGGGTTTTATATTTTCTATGGCACAGTGTGGCTCAGAGTGACATGGCTCTGGGTTACTGATCAGAAGGTCGGTAGCTCAAGCCCCAGCTCCACCAAGATGCCCCTATTGGGCCCTTAACCCTGTCTGGTCCAAGTCTGATCTTGCTCTCTGACCCCAGCTTCATAACACTGTATATGTGAAGAAAGAATTTCACTGTGCAATGTACAGTACATGTTCTTCTTTTATAGGAGACATTTTATTTTAAAATTTTTCCTAAAAGGAGGGGCCTGTAGTATTAAAAGTGGAAGTGTGCTAAAATCGTCCACCATCATACTGTATATATAATATTACCGAATAAAAATTGACATATCGCACACTGGGCTACTGATTAGCACTGCTGTCTCTCACCTCCAGGGTCTTGGGTTTGAATCTCGCCTCCATTCTGTGTGGTTGATGGGTTTCCTCCAGGAGATCTGGTTTTCTCACACACTCCTGTGACATGCGATGTAGGCCGAGTGACATTTCCAAATCGTCCATATTGTATGAGTGTGTGTTCTTGTGCCCTTGGCGCCCCATCCAGGGTGTTCCCACTTCGATTCCTGAGTCCCCTTGATAGAATCCAGGCGCCTTTGAACCCTCCACAGGACAGCGTTATAGACAATTTGAAAGTGTAATTTAAGGTTGCGACTCGTTTTTTTTTTATTATTTTTTTACATTTTTCAAAAGTTTTAAGTTAAACCTTCCTCAATTCACTCATCAATTTGGCTCATAACCTTTAGAGCTAGCTTACTTTTGATAGCAGCATCACCAAGTCATTAAATAAGTCACAAATCATATATCAGTAAAACATAAAAGGTTTAGATTAAATACCGAATGAATATGAAGTCACTAAATCATAGCAGAGAAGTATTTAGAGTGTTTTTATTTGTGACAAATAGGTCATTTCCCATGTGCTCAGAAGTAGGCCACGTACAAGGAAAGTAGGTGAAAGAGCATGGGGCATGTAGCATTCACACAGAAGCGAGAGGTTCATGCTGATAGAGTGATCAGAGGTGGAAGATAAAGAGCAGGGGGTGTGAATGGTAAAAAAATAAATAAAAAAAAACTCATTATAGTACTGCGTAGTGACTTATAAATGATCTATCTGCTGCCACAACACACTCCTTTAGCTACTAGATATGCAAATGTCTCTAACTGTATTGCCCCAGGCTGTCCAGGATTTTCCCTCATCATGGGCTACTGTGGCTCAGGACTTCAGGGTTTCCGGGATCCAACTACCGAGACAACATTTGCACAATAATACCGTACACGTCATCAGTCAACCTGTCAACGAAAATCTACTTAATACTCAGTATAGGCGATAGGCACTTTAATAGGAACACCTGCCCACGTCTGCATTGATACGGAAGCATTTAATCAGCCAATCATGTGCAATGAAGCAGTGCAGAGCATATGTGTGTGTGTGTGTATATATATATATATATATATATATATATATATATGTATTATAAAATATTTTTATTTATTTATTTATTTATTTATTTATTTATTTATTTAACAGTGTTTTTAAGCCTGTACCTTTAGATTCCTTTTCTCGGCTGGGAGGAGGGAGACCTCGATTTTGCAGTTCACATTGCACAGGTTTAATGCATTATGTCATGCTTTTCCGCGCACCACGATTGGCAAGAGTGATTAATTGCCTTACCGAAGCCTTCCTTTACATATAGCGAGACATCATTTTGACATTATTGCAGTAGTACATTATTTTAAGCATCAACATTAATTAAGATTACTGGGTGTTCTACTCTAAATGCCTTGGGGAACTTGGTCCAAAAATGAACAGATTGCTATTGGAAACTTTATAAAATTTTATTTAAAGGCATAAGAACTTTTATTTTGGTGAAAATTATATATATATATATATATATATATATATATATATAACCTTTAACTTTTAACACAATTTTAGTCATGGGGTTTTGTTGCTATTTTGCCAGCATGGACGCACATCGATGCCATACTGCTGTGAACTGCTAAAAAGTGACACATACATACCTAAATAAAAAATGCACAAGCTTACTTTTTGTGTCCTCTAACTATATATATACTGTATGTGTTCATACAGACATGTTGTTGAATTCTCAATAAGTTTGGTCAGAGGACGTCTTTCTGTAACAGCGGCGCTAAAAGTTCCTTTTGGTCTTCTGGCTGATCGCATGTTTATATTAATAACCTTGTTTTATTAGGTTTTGATTTCTGCAATAAAACCACAAACAAGGAAAAAAGCTAAATCTTTTGAAGTTTTTTGCAAGTCAAGTGTTGTGAATGTTCTTTGATGTTAATGTTATGAATAAATATAAGAATATTAAAAGTTTGGAATCATAGTATATTATATGTAAGTAAAAAAATAGTGTCATTGTTGGTAAACTGTGGTGGCATAAAAGGAATAAAACATCATGGGATGCACTTAGGTGTTCAAGTCAAACCGGGACTTTTGAAGTCAAACCTTTATTTCTCTATATCTATAATCCCCTGCTACACTAATGCACTTATCCCAGTGTTGCACTAGGGCTTGGATACCATCAAGGTAGAAAGTTTTCTCAGAAGTCATGATCAGACTGAAATGCTGGCCTCTCAGGAACTCCACTAATGCCCCAAGCACATGGAAATGCCTTGAAGCGAGGTCAGGACGGTACAGTAATGTACTGCGTGGTAATTTTGCATCATTTGCACCATTCAGATGTTTTACTGCGGACTTGAACACCCCTCGGTTTAATTTAATAATAACCATCATCATTTTTACTCCACATTGTAGATGATTTGTTTCCTGTAAAACCATATCACATTATGTTTTTATTATTATTATTATTATTATTATTATTATTATTATATTCTAAAGCCTCCCTATTAATATACCGAAGTCAGACACAGGGTAAAATTCTTGTGAAACTATCTTTCTGTAATTGCATTGCTTCTAATATAAAAGTTTCAGTACAAGTACAAGTTGATGGCGTGTTCTGCAGCGCACACAAGGTGTTGGTGGATTACTGCAAACGGCCCCTTTAAAATGTGAAAGGAAATACAAATTTGTACTCGCGTGTGTGAGCTTGTGGGTGAGAAAGGATGGTAACGTGAATGTAGGAATAGGCGCTAAGAAAGTGCGTGGATGTGTAAGGTCTCTCGAGATCAACCCTTTTCCTGTGTGGCTGTCAGAGGCGAAGGCCAGGCTCAGACCAGGGCCTAAATTTACAGCTGCTCAGCTCTCACATCCCCTCCGACGTGGCCACCTGCCCGTATCACCCAAACTCTACTGTACAAACACACAATTCAAATCGAGTCACTTTTTAATCTAGAGTGTTTTTAACGATATTCGTTGTCACTAAGCGGCTTTTAATAAGGTTCTGATCGCTGAAGAAGCTGTCCAGAGGATGAGCGGAGGCGAAGACCCCGAGAGGAACCTGTCTCAAAAGGGAACCCGTGATCTTCTGGGTGACACGATTACAAACCCTCAGCGTAGACGAGTAAAGACAAACAGTAGTAACTCTGTTAAATGGAGAACCTCAGATCATTTGCTTAGTAGATTCAGTTTGCTTCGAGAGCCTTCAGTGCTCCAGGTGGTGGTGGGGGTTGGATTTTTGTGTCATGGGAGGAGGAATGCTGATTTCTCTGACGTCTCTGCTGTAATCAGTCAATTACTCAAGACTGTCTCCCCACTGCAAAAACATCCATTATGGAAAGAAGACAATTTTTCCAAGATATTCTGCCTTATTTAGTCGTGACTCTTCTTCTGATGCACGTCATGCTGACAATCATATCTTTTCGCTGTTTACGTTTTGCCGCTTACTCATCGTTATTGAGCAGCGGAGGAAACCACACTCGGAGGAAAGCTGCTGAGGACGGCCCCGCGTGGTCTGCTTGGAAACTCGCGTGGTGACCGAGGATGGTTCCACTCGATGACCATAAAGACGGTCTTAGACTACGCTGATGCAGGCAGTTTTTCTATGATGGCTTGTGACTGCTGTTGCTCGATAACAAACAGATATAGCAGGGATTTATTTATGGTCATACTAAATCATACCCAAATGAGGGTGATTTCCCTCTCGAGTCTGGTTCCTTTCAGGGTTTCTTCCTCTTATCATCTTTCTTGCCTGGCTTCCTCATCAGGGACAAGCTCACTCCCTCACTCCCTCATGGTCTATACCGCTTTATCCTGTGTACAAGGTTGTGGGGGGCCTGGAGCCTATCCCAGGAGACATAGGGCATGAGGTGGGGTACACCCTGAATGGGGCGCCAATCCCTCGCAGGGCACAAACACACAGACACACACATACACATTCATTTGCATACTACCGGCAATTTGGGAATGCCATTTAACCCATTCTGTTTGTCTTTTGATTGTGGGAGGAAACCGGAGAACCCGGGGGAAACCCATCAAGCACAGGGAGAACATGCACACAGAACCTGAGGCGGTAATTGTTCCTGGAGATGCAACGCTAACCACTAAGCTATCGTACAAATAAAATTGAATTGAATCGAATTGAAGTGAATTGATTCAAAAAGCGCTATCCACCTCTTCCGCTTGCATTAGTTTACAGATGCCCATGATTGGCTAGTGTCGCTATGATTGACGCGGGAGCATCTGTATGACATTCCTCCCGCCTCCCCGCTCCCTTCCCCAGACAATGTGACCAGTTTGATCTCTTTAGGCTCCTGGGTACGGATGGCGGAAAATATTCTGAAAGACAATTCCGGACTTTAAAACTAAACAAAAAAAGCCAAACAACTTTTTTTGACAAAGTTATTTACAGGTCTCTGATTAAGCTGGAGGGTGGCATGGTGGTGTAGTGGTTGGCACTGTTGCCTTGCACCTCCCCGTGCTTGGTGGGTTTCCTCCGGGTACTCCAGTTTCCTCCCACAGTCCAAAAATATGCAGGTTAGGCTAATTGGCATTCCCAAATTGCCCGTAGTGTGTGTGTGTGTATGTATGTATGTATGTGTGCCCTGTGATGGATTGGCACCCTGTCCAGGGTGTACCCTGCCTTGTGCCCTAAGCCTCCTGGGTTAGGCTCCAGGTCCCCGTGACCCTGAATACATAAAGTGGTATAGAAGATGAGTGAGTGATTAAGCTGAATTAATCATCATAATTCCTACCTTGGGAAAAAATAATTACAATAAAAATCCTTATGGTCCACACCACCATCTTTCCCCCTATGTATGAGACCTCGCCTGAGGACCATCACTCCTAACATGATGACAAGTCTGACTGTATTCAAGTGAAGGCTCACACTAAGCCGGCCACGTTAGAAAGTTGGTCTGTCAATGCGCTTTGAAAAGTCATGTCAGTCGACCTAGTAAAGGTGACCGAGGATTGATGGAAGGATTAAAGAAGAGACAAAGCGACAAAAAGACAAAGAGAAAGAAAGAAGAAAGCGAGACACAAAGCCATAGTTTGGAAAAGTTTTGTTACTGTATCAGATGTCTTTTGTGAGAACATCTGAGAACATTTTGTATGTGTTTGTGATAGAGAAAAAAAAAGAGAGAAAAGAGAGAGAGAGAGAGAGAGGGAGGGAGAGAGAATGTGCATGCTGTGGGTTTGAAACGGAAAGGCCTGTCAGTGAAGAGACATGAGCAGACTTTCAGAATACGCGTATAGCCTCTGCGAAGCACCATACACCTGCTGTCTGAGAAAGAGCGAGAAAAGGAGAAAAAAAAGAGAGGCAGAATGAGAGAGAGAGAGAGAGAGAGAGAGAGAGAGAGAGGGAAAGGGGGGAGGGGGTGAGATCACCAACCCAATGTGACACAAAAAACAAAAACACAGGTGCAAAGAAAGTTCCCTCCACTCACACACACACACACACACACACACACACACACACACACCATATGTTCACAAATACGAGCACTAAGCCCCTACATTCATGGCCTCGACGTTGGAAACATGGTCTACAGAACTTTTCCGATGGTAAGTGACATCACTAATGCCTGCCGGGCCTCGACCAATCAGCACGCACGCATCACTCTATACGAGCACCCCATATACACCAACCAACCTGCTGCTAAAATTACCGCTCAGTCAATCTCACCCCTCCTTCTTTCCACTTTTGGCAGGTAATCATGCTATTTCGTGTTGCTTCTAAAAACAATTGAGGCTTGATTTAAAAAAAAAAAAAAAAAAGCAGGCGCCCGATCCGAGCCAAGTTCACATTCAGCAACAACACCAGATGTCGAGTTGGTGGCCTGTTGGTGTGTTGTTGATTCGCTTCATTGCTCTTAAAAGCGGAATTGTAAACCGGTGTGACGAGCGCGTCGTGGCAAGGGCATCTGAAATTGATCTACTAATAATGATCAGCATTAGAGCATCTGCTCAGTGGTGTGAAGGTCATTCGGAAAAAGAACCTTCTGGAAGCTGGCAGTGGAAATGATGACATCATGACATTTTTACATGTACTGTACATAGTACTCGTTTACTCGCTCACCTTCATTAAGCACTTTACTCAGATCGATCAGGGTCTGGGTGGATCCGGAGCCTGCCCTGGGATCAGAACCGTATATGCGGTGGTTCATTTGAAAGAGGTCCTGAGTATTCTGTAATTACTCTCACTATGATGATGCAATCTGAACCAGAAAAATACGCAATATACCTTGACGTACTGTATGTGTAATCGACTGCATTACATGTGATGCAGGAAGTGACCTCTGTTTTCTGACAGATACGTTTCAATGCGGCGCTCCATGTTCCTGAACATACCAGAACCGGAGACAATATCTGACTCTTTTCTCCATATCAGCGTGATGGCTGCATGGCGCCTACTTTATCGGTCCATGCAGACTCCATGCACACGGAACCTGAGGAGGGAATTGTTCCTGGAGATGCAAGGCTAACCACTAAGCTATCATACAAATAAAATTTAATTGAATCGAATTGAAGTGATTTGATTCAAAAAGCGCTATTCACCTCTTCCGCTTGCATTAGTTTACAGATGCCCATGATTGGCTAGTGTCGCTATGATTGACGTGGGAGCGTCTGTATGACATTCCTCCCGCCTCCCCACTCCCTCCCCCAGACAATGTGACCAGTTTGATTTCTCTAGGCTCCTGGGTACGGATGGCGGAAAATATTCTGAAAGACAATTCCGCACTTTAAAACTAAACAAAAAAAGCCAAACAGCTTTTTTTGACAGAGTTATATACAGATCTCTGATTAAGCTGGCGTAATCGATTACTTTATCGGTCCAACTCAGGGGCATCCTGGTGTGTTCAAAGCTCTATATACTGAGGAGTACATTGCACCTTGTTTCGTTCAGATACTGTAGCTTTGTCCTAGCAAGAGATATTACAGAATATTTAGGGCCTATTTCGAGTGAGTCATCCTGTATCTCTCTCTCTCTCTCTCTCTCTCTCTCTCTCTATATATATATATATATAGATAGATAGATAGATAGATAGATAGATAGATAGATATATGTGGCTAAATTATTAAATCATATTGATGACAACACCTGTTTGCATAAAACTATTTGCACCATCCAATCCCACTACACACATATCTTATTATGTATATTAAGTATACAATTTAGTTTTCAGGGTGAATACCCAAATTTAGTTTAGGTATTCACCCTGAAAAAAAGTTTGGATAAATCTGTAATGACGGGCTTTGTGGAATTTATATTTCACTTAAACCCGATCTTGGCTGCCAAAGGTTAGAGAACACCTGCAATCTGATACTGAGGCTTTTGTTTTAAAGGTGTGGCCCCATTTCTTTTTCTTTCTTTCTTTCTTTTTTTTTTGAGTATTTAACAGTGGAAATTACATTCTTAAGTAAAATTAGGACTGAATTAGGACTGAATATTCAACACACATTCATATCATGTATATAACTAAGACAGATTTTAATGTCAAAGCGAGACATTTGATTGTGCAGAAAAACAGAATATACTGTAGTTATGACAGTAATAACTTCCTTTATTTCTCTATATAATCCCCTGCTACACTAATGAATTTTCACTAGTGCTTGGACACCATCAAGGTAGAAAGTTTTCTCAGTACGCCTGCTTCATGTCTGAAACACTGGCCCACCTGGAACTCCTATAATGGCCCAAATCTGTGGAAATGGCTTGGAGTGAGGTCAGGACTGTATGTGAGATACGTCTCTTCCACAAGATATTCATCAATTTTCAAAGATCAGGTGTTCCACATGCTGAATGTTCCCAAGAACAAAGTGCGCTCCGAGCCACCTCTGCCGGGATCGTCATTTACGGACATATGGCCTTCTTTAAAACTCTTAAAACTCAAGCGGCACAGATCTGTGCCAGCAACACAGCAATGGTCAATGACTGATTTAAAAAAAAAAAAAAAACTAACTGCTTATACAAAAGTCCTGCAGTATGTGTTAACGTGGGAGGCTTCAGACATTGAACTGCACATTTGGGTTTTTAGATATGTCAGGTAGAACCAAAGTTAGTGTGAGTTTTAAAATGCAGAAAATTGTATTGCTATGGGAATGTAAGAATGACATCACAAAAATGTTGAACTCACAAAATGCTTGTATTTGTATTACTTTTAGTCACAGAAACAACCGAAAACAACTACAAGAGCACGTCATTTTACAGTATGTGTCTGGGCTATTTCTTTGCCTATGTGCCCCATTTTTACAATTTATTTGCCCAGCCATGTTTGTATAGCAGATCAAAATTGAATAAAATTAAATGCACCATATTGCATAGGCTGTGCAGAAAACAATATATACTGTATATTTATTACAAAAATTATTTTAAAAATGGATAAATGCTCTGGGTTTTCAGGTCTACAATATTTGCACCGTTCAGCTGTTTTACTGCAGCTAAGAGTCTCATCATCGTACTGTGCTTGAAGTCTTCTGTAAACGTCAACCACTTTTACGCCTTCATTCACCAGAAATTTTATCACAAGTCCACTATTGACTTGAACGCCCCACAAGTTCCCGTTTGACTTGAACCCCTGTTGGGGATCAGATTTGGAGAACTGAAAACCACGCTGTCAGGTGATATTTCCAAGAAGGAGCGAGAATACCTAGTGGGAATTTTTGGTTGTCAAAATGTTGTGATGAGGTTAATTTGGAAACGTTATAGACAATTGAACAACGTTGGTCTTAGGTTGTTTTTAAAAGAAAATTTTGAAAGAACAATGCTTATAGGTGCACTTACACAACAATGAGCACCACAAAAAATACTGGACAAAACAGGAAATTACAGAAATGCAAAATTGGAAAGCAGCCAAAAGGGTAAAAAAAAAAAAATTACGTCTGAGATGTGTTCTGTGAATGAGGATGTGATGCAGTTTGGATGCTGTGCAAACACTATCTTACACTAGAGTAATTTAGGAGCTGAGATGCACCTCACTGTAATATTTCTGAGGAGAAAATTAAACAGAAATGTAACATTAAAGCACTAAGACATGTGAGACATGAGATACACACTCTGTATGTGGGAAGCTGTTGTACCAATCGTACCAATGTCTGATCGGAATCCGAAACACTGTTAGAAGGGTCCATGGATGAGCTCGGCCTTTGAGTGAATGTATGGTAATCGGCATCAACGCTCCAAAAATAGTTACAATTCCATAGTTTTGAAGTTGTATTTGCAATGTTGTGCTTGGATCGTTCATTCAACATTATCTGAACATTATTTTATCAAAGTCATTCTAACTTTCAAAAGCACCTTGTCCTGAAAGTGTATGTCATCGCAACATTGTTATAGCTACATTACAACGCTCATCCAATGTTGGGGTTCCTGCCAGGTATAAGGTGTATAAAGAATAGAAGTGGTATGAGCACTGGGTCTTGAGGAACTCCTATTGAGTGACAAGATGAGTCAAACTGAAAGCGAACAGTAGCGACAAATTGGAGGTAGATATGATCTGAAGCCTTGCCAGTGAAAGTAGTCAGGCACACCAGCCATGTCCAGGCAGCCACATGTCACAGCACACTGTGATATGCAGCGATAAGGTCCAGGGGAACAAGTAGATTTAGTCAACATTCTTTGCTGTACTGCAGTTTGTGGATGAATGTTGTCTGATCTACAGATTCATCTGCTCCAGTATCTTTGCATCTCTGTACTGATGCCTACTCAAGCAGGTTTTTGTGTAAAAACAGATAGATTCAGTCCAGCCACGACAGAATCCAGTTTACATGTTTTTTGGATCAAGTGACAAAAAAGTGCAAGTTAACAATCATTCATCTTCAGTAATTGGCTTGGGTAGAGGTCCATCACAGTCAGCAATTTATATGTCCCTATATGTCCCACCTTGGAACATTTGACATGTGAAGTGGGAAAAAGGATGCTTCTAGAAAAGCACGACTTTAGTTTTTTCTGTCGAAGTGTGTAAAATTGATAAAAAGCTATCTTGTACAGTTGCATGCATGGGAGGCTATAATGAGGTTTCACTATAATGAACTTCAAACATTCACCCAACAATTTGGGCTGAAATTGTCTCTATACAGAGAACGATCGAAAGTATTGTTAGCAACAGGCTAGCTAGTGGAATACAGAAAGAGATCTTTAGCCACAAGCTACCCTGTGAACAATACAGCCGGGGAACCTCATTGCATTGTGGGGTGTGGGAGAAATTTGTATGAATGCTAACTCAAATATAATAAAATGGTAAGAGTTACTAGAGGTAACTTAGCAACTTAGTTTGGGATCGCTGGTCCACTCTTTGTTGGTGCCTTCCTATAGCTGCAACAAATTCAAAACACTAATGCGTGCCTAAAAAGCTATAACTGGACCAGCACCCACTTACGTGCATCTAGACTGTTTTCTGTCCTGGCTCCTAGGTGTTGGAATGAACTCCCTCTAGATGTCCGTATAGTCACTGGCAAGCTTTAAGTGACAGCTAAAGTGACCTGATCTGTTTCGTAGGTGTTTTGGTTAACTCAACAACAGTGTTTAACTGATGGTACTTCTAATTACTAACTGGATGCTCTGGATAAGAGCGTCTGCCAAATGGTGTAAATGTAAATGTGATGTAATGTTGGGGATCTTGTTTGTATCCAAACCATTTACACGCTGCCTCTTCTTCAAATGCTGGTTCCTGGCTTCATTCGGCAACATTTGCAGGTAAATCCTGTTCTCTTTCTCATGTTTACTTATGATTTTATCATTTGTTTGCTCTAGTGTTTGTCTCACACAAACTTCTCACAACTTCATGTTTACTATAATGCACCTACCAAGATGGCCGCCATGCCCCATATTAGTATGATTGTGGGAGGTATGATAGTCCCGAAGAACTGAGAGAGAACCCCCATGTAAGCAAAGAAAAACAGGAAAAACACCACAAAAACAGCAATCCAAACTCACGATCGACCCAGATACCTAACCAGCAACCCTGCCATTTTCAATCAATGTACATATTATCAGCTAACACTTACAAAGATCACTTTCAGTTTCACTGAGGTCTGTATGTCAGACTCATGTAGAAAGTTCACCACAAATGTCAACCAACATACAATCATTTTTACTTAACCCACCTACAACAATCTTCTCTTCTGTTCTAGTATTGTCTTAAAAAAAAAAAAAAAGATGTTAGCATTGCTGTCAGGCAAGCCAGACACTGCTGATGGCTGAGGACAAAATAAATATGCTTTGAGTACTATAAACACACCGAGTACACTTGGTCACCTGTGCAATTTTGTATGAATTTACATGTCATCTCATATGAAAAGTTACACGACGTTAAGATTGAGGGAAGGGCCCGACGTAGTTCTGTTATTAGTTTGAATTTATTTGACCTCATTGTACAACACATTGGTTTTGAATGCGCTTTACAAATCCTTTGACTAATCCATTTTGAAGTCAGTGAAGCAGCAGCCTCCAGCAAAAGCTCTTCAAATATCCTGAATTGTCATTTAAAAGCATTTAAATCAACAATTAATGATAAATTCGTGTGAAATTGTGTGAATTCTGGGAATATCTATGTACACCTTTTAAGAAAGGACCTTCATGAAACATGCACGACCTATAAATATCCGTCTCCCTAGTAACTAGTACTATGTACTAACGCGGTAAATAATTGAATTGAATGCAATTTAACAATTAATATTTTGAACTCCAGCCTAGGCTAAAGGAGACACCACTTGGTTCTTTGGTGACAAAATAAGAAAGAGTAGCACGCTCACACATTTATTTCTTACGGTGAAAGATTTCTTTTTTGATGGATGTGTTTCATCCGCCCTAAGACCAATTACTAGTTTGAATAATTTAGAAATGTAAATAAATCATACATAGATTATAATCTTCACAGATCTTTTGAAGATTTCTTTCAAAAGTAAGCACCTAAGGCAGATTTGGAAGCGGTGTACAAGACGGCAAGACAGACTCGTCATTACTAAAACACTTAAACGAGAGAATAACTTTGGGGTATATGGTGTTCACGGGTCAAATACTTATTGAGAAATCAAAGCTTTTTGCTTGTTAAGCCACACAGTGACCTAAAGCATAGGAAATATCTAATTTAAGGCAAGAAAAGGTGTGAGGAAAAGGTACAGATGATGACAGATGATCAGGCTGGTGATTGGTGATTAGTATACTGGTGATGCTGAATGCTGGAACAGACGAGAGGGGAAATGAGGTTGCTGCTGAGGTTTGTACATAAACAAGCAATTTTTATATTTTAACTTTAGGCAGCCTGTCGCAGTAATACATTTGTTATAGGTTCTTTAATTTTATTTCATTTAATATAAAGAAATGATATATTATGCAGTACTGTAGATAATATTTGAATAAATCCTGCAGTTCTGTTTAATAGCTAATGATATTTTTCTATACAAGTGGGCATTCTGGACCTGATGGATTTAAGGCTTTGAGTCTATTTTGTGAGATTATATGTTTGCATGTGAAAATATTTTTATATTTTTATATTTTACTGGAAATTAATTAATTTCGTCAATGGATTCTATAATGAAAGAAATCAACAAACTGTGTGAAAAAGCCAGATACGACATCAAACAACCACTTCACCTTCACCATAACAACCACTTTTGTCAAGCAGTGAAAAACACATCTAGTTTCTCCCATCTTGTGCATGAGTCAAGTCTTTTCCCTCTCTTTCTAAAACAGGGCATTGGAGTGTCGCAAGCAGATTGGCACACAAATTCAGTTTGTTCAACCTGTCACAATAAATTATTAGCCGGATGTTGCAGAAGCAGCACTTTCCCCTCTTTGCACTGTGGGCCACCCCTCCTTTCTCTCTCTCTCTCTCTCTCTCTCTCTCTCTCTCTTTCTCTCTCTCTCACACACACACACACATATGTATGCAAACATGTGCACAAACGCACACACTCACACACCCTCATAAATCCCCCCTCCCTTATGACCCCCAACACACACACTTGCACACACACATACATACAGCGAAAAAACACTGAGAAGATTACAATAGGCTGATTTCCTCTGTGGTCAGGCCCATTAGCCACACCCCACTCTGCTGGCAGGTACAATACTGCTGAGCTCCCATGATAAGTGTGTTTGTGTGTGCGTGAATATGTGTGTGTGTGTGTATATGTGTGTGAGAGAGAGACGGAGTTGAAAAATGCGCATGATGTGACTGTTAACAATGAAAAACAATTACTGTAAACGCTGACACGCATCTGTCATTGTAAGATCTTGGAGTGTAATGTTGCACAAACAACGCAACCTAATCCCAGTCGCATTGTGCGTATGTGTGTGTTGGTGTCGACGTGTGTATTCTTAAACATTCACAAAAGACTCCCCAAATACACAACCACCGGAGCATAACACATGAATCATTGATGATTTAAGTTCATTAATAATAGTACGTTTCAAATCTTTTCAAATTTCTGAAGTTTTTAAGTAAAGTATCAATTACGTTAAAATACGAAAAGTACGGTGTTATATTTTCTCACTAAACACTTCTAAGAAGTCCAACTTTCAGTTCAAAACTTAATAATGAGTGATGTTTTTTAAACTGCTACCTCGGGCCACACCATTTCTTTAAACATATAGTATATATTTAAGAAAATGCTATAATCAAAAAGAACAGGTTGTTACAATAATCAAATATCTATTGCTATATTGTATATAAAACTAAAGAAGAAAACATGACAAGACATGATGTTATACGGAAAAAAAAAATCAACAATGCAAGTCAAGCCGAGTAGCTATTATAAGCATAATGTTGATTATTTTCTTAAAACCGCATGATCCGCGGTGTTTTATTCTTCTTATATGAAATAAATATCCCTACGCTTACATTTTACTGAATTCAAGAATGATATGTCAGGCATCCGTGTAGCAAGTTAGTTCATGTTATTAATTATGTCACAGCAGCTATACACCGTCGTTCTTTCACTTTCTCAGATGGAAAAAATGTGGCTTGTCTTGTCACCGGTAAAACCACAAGGCCCTAGAAATTTCCATCATAGGAAAACTTAACCTCTGACTTTAACAGTTCTGACACTGGAGACTCCTTCCAATTAAGCTAAATAAACACGTCCATTCTACAGTAAGGACAGCAAGCCTACACTCAGAGGTTTTGGTTCATTTATTATAACAGTACAACCCATAGGGGGTTTATTCCCAACTGTAAGGCATGACCCATTTGGAAGCCTGAGCCACTGAACGCTTTTAAGCTTTCTAACAATCTGGATAGGACAAGAGGGTTTCGCTAATCATAAAGCTCAGAGTTTGTTAGATTTAAAAGCCATTTTATCTTAATTGCCTCAAGTGTTAGTAGCTTTGTGGGTAAAGTCTTGTTCACCAGAAGGCTGTGAAATCAAAATCCCCAGACCGTAGAGCTCTTAATCCTTAACTACTTAGCTGCATGCGAGGATTATAATCTGTCTCACTTTGGATAAAAGGATTTGGGATTTTCAAGGATTTCTGGTTAAATGATGATGCTGCAGAAAACCATCTCTTAGCAAGTGAAAATAACATAATTTGGACTAATTAAAATTATATTTCTTATGATGAAACAAGGGATGTTCAAGCCAAATAACAGAACATGGTTATGAGAGTAAAAAATCCATTCATTTTTTCTATATAATCCCCTGCTACACTAATGCACTTAATCCAGTGTTTCACTAGAGCTTAGAATCAATCAAGGTGGAAAGTCTCTCAGTACACCAGAGCCATGATCAGGCTGCCTGATAACGTCTGAAATGCTGGCCTCCCAGGAACTCCTTTAATTGCCCAAACATGTGGAAATGGCTGTGAGCGAGAACAGGACTGTATGGGGGAGTGTAGCGATAACTCCCAGCCGAGTTCTTGTAACGTGCAAGTGGTGTTGGTGAATGATTGCATGTACAGTTCCCACAGACAGGCGTGCTTTTTTCCGGCAAGTTGGCGACAAGTTATCCATTGTTTTTTAAGGATCAGGTGTTCCTTAAAGTGGTTACGGGAACAATCCAAGCCACCTCGGATGGGATCGTCATTCACGGATGTATGGCCTTCTTTAAAACATTTGCACCATTCACGTTTTACTCCTTCATTCACAAGAAATTTCATCACCTGTTTGACTTGAACGCCCCTTGTATTGTTAGGAAATAAATAGAGAATTAATCACCTTTCACTAACTTCGGGTTTTAAAGTGATTTCATCTTCTTAAGTTTCTTTCTAGAGAATTGCTTGAAATTAGGCGATTTATCTGCAAATAAAATGAGACTACTTAAAGCTTGAAATCAGTAAGATTGTATAGAAATCATACTTTATTGCAAATATTGTTATATTTTTCTATAAGATTTTCTTTTTTGCAGTGATACTCTGGTCGAGTTATAAGTATAATGTGTAGAGTATGAATTTTTCTAAATGTATTATATAACTCGAGCCATTTTACATAAAATGATTTTTTTTTTAAATCTTTAATAAATTTGGGGCATGCTGTTGAAGGAAAATAATCACATGACTCACAGTACTTAACTGATGAATAAATATAAATTTTTATACTTTATATTTGTTTACAGTTATGTTTACATGCTTTCTAATGCGTGCAATACATCTTTATTAACAAAGTACATTTTTGATTTTCGATCTGTTTATTATAAGCCATAATTTACAGTATACAGCATCCTCCCTGTGAACTGTTACCATAGAAACAATATGGTATTAAAACCAGCACATTAATATAACTCCTATTGTTCGAATTACTATAAGAATAAATAATGTAGTATTTATTCCAAACAAAACTAAATACATACAGCTGAGTAATAAGTCTCGTTGGCTTATTAGTGGCTTGACGGTTGAGAGTTAAAGATCTTGTAAAGGGCCCCACGGCAGCTTTTTGGCAGCCCATCACAACCTTCTGTTCACTTGTACAAAACATTAACCATCAAGGTACTGCGTCACAATCCACATGTCTTCAGCTTATTGACTGAGCTGGCTGTAGACATGAAATCTAGTAGGCTGGGTGGTAAAACTTCATGTTATTGACATTTTGTTTGCATCATGTTTACATTTCTTAATTTTCAGGGATCTTTTAATGGTATTATTCATATAGTAACCTCTGCAGTTCCATTTTCCCTGTGCTGGTACCTTCCAAAGGTTAATACACAATACTTTAGTGAATTTCATGGTACTTATTGGGTACCACAGTGGCTACCAAAGTTCATCAGGTATCTAATATGGTATTGCCCGTACTATACCATATCAGTAATATTTACTAACATATCCAATAACGTACAGTATGTACAAACTGCTGAACCTGCTGAGCTTTGGTACCCAATAACTTCAATGGTATTCGCCAAAGCATCGTTGTACACACCATAGTACAACCATGGTATCCATTCAAGTACATGGTATTCTCAAAAGTATGGTGGTACAGTCCATAGTACTATCACAGTACCCACTAAAGTGCTACAGTTCCTCTCTAAACCCACCATGTTATTGTCTGAAGTACAACGATAATGCTATGGTACGTTATGGTACAGTACTGTGCAAACGTCTTAAAGTATATAACGGCTGTAGACACATTAAAAAAACACTTTTAAACAGTAATTAATGAAACAATGTCAATAATTGGGGTGACGACCCTTTGCTTAAAATATTTGTCTCAGGTACAGTTTGTGCTGTTTTATAAAAATAAAAAAAATTAGCTATTAGTTTTTTTTTTTTTTTTTGTTAGAATCAACCACAGACTTTCTGAAGACTTTGTCACACCTGCTTCTGTTTTTATGCATGCAAAACCGAGCAGCTTTTTTTCTCTCTTTTTTTTTTGGGACTGAAAAATGGTCTTTTATATAATATGTTGCGTTCTTTTCTGGCCTACAGACATTTTAATGTAAGATGAAATGTTTTTGCTGGAATACAGTACTACTCACTCACTCACCGTTCCTCCTGTGTGCAGTGTGGGGGGCTTGAGCCTATCCTAGCACACTAGGTGCCAATCCATCACAGAGCACACACACACACACACACTTTTGGGAACGCCGATTAGTCTAATCTGCATGTTTTTGGACTGTGGGAGAAAACCAGAGCAACCCTTAGAAAACCCAACAAGCACGTGGATAACATGCCAACTCTATCCACACAGATCTGAAGTGGGAATCAAACCCGGACCCTGGAGGTGCGAAGCCACAATGCTAACCACTAAGCCTCCATGCCACCCCTGCTGGAATGCTAATGTTTAGAAATCATATTTTTTTAAATACTGATTTAATGATGGAATCATAAAATAAAGATGTATATAAAAAAAAAAAGTTTGTACCTAAGATGGCTAAGATGTTTACAAACAGAACAGTATTGCACTTAATTTAGTTCACCACAGTTCATTATAGCACATACCCGAGTAGATTTTTTTTTTGTCTCACATAATTCTTACATTATAGCAGTGTCATGCAACAAACTCACAAACTCTATACTCCGCACTAAATATGCCACTTTTTTCATTTGCTAACTGATTAGCTGACTAGCATAACAATTATTATTATTATTATTATTTTACTAATTTAAGCTAGCAATACAAGCTAACCTCTCACATTAGCTAACTAGCTAGCTTAAATAACTTGTAAACTCCTCTGCCAGAACTAGCTAAGCAAGCTAAGTGATATTAGTTTCAATGTGATTTTGTGTAAATAAATAATTTAACAACTTAACAAAGAGTATCCCATTATATTGTAGAATGAATGTAACAAATAAGCTAAGCGGTTAGCTATTTATCTTAAATGTAATTAAATGCTATCAAACCTGTCGAGCAGCTGCAGCAGCAGCTGGGTGATGTTAGCCTCATGACTTTCCAGCTTAGTATTAATTTATTAATCTTAAAATATATTCTATGGTCAAAGCAATGAATTATTCAGCAACTCCACGTTTGCTAGCAAGCTAGTTAATGTTAGGCAAACTAGCGTGGTGATGTAACGATCATGCTTGTGAACAGAGTATCAAGCTTGAACCTTGCTGACCCAGGAACGACTGTGTGTTTTCCTGGTTTTCCATTTTCCTTAGTTTGTCTAATTCTAGTGCTTCCTAGTTCCTTGTTTCTTAGTTCCTCAATCGTAGCGCTAATCAAAAGTAGTTCCTAACGCATTGTGTTTTCATTGTGCAGGCATGACCGTAGGTACATTTTCAGGTTTATAGTTATGAATTTGGCTTCGGTTAAACGATTTCAACTCTCTGTTGTGATTCATGCATATGATTTAATTAAAATCTGAGATCATCGTTTGGTCCACAGGTCCCCAATGGAAATGGATAAACAATCTATGATTTTAATATTCTTGATATGACGGTCACCATCAGATACCTTTAAAGTTCTTATACTTAGTAATAAAAAGGAATAAAACAACCAGATGTTTTCTTATAATGGAAATACATTTAGGAAAATATTCAATGCCTGAAATTTATATTTTCTCACAATAGCATTGCTCTGAACTGGTTTCTTTAGCTTTTTTTTTAACCACAGCAAATCCATAATTAGATCAGGACACATACTTTTTAACCATTTGTAATTGTCTAATTACTTTTA
>JAQMYL010000015.1:4917768-4934713 GCA_030014365.1 Clarias pachynema | reverse complement strand
TCTGTAACCTGCAGTTAAAATCCTCTATCACATGTGAGAGTGCTTTCACTCCAAAGTCTCCAACAGGGTTCTCACTCAGGTCCAGTTCTTTGAGCGTTACAGGATTTGCAGTAAGAGCAGAAGCCAAAGATGCAGCTCCTTTTTCTGTGATCCCGCAAAATGCCAATCTGCAGAAAGATAAAAGATATATTTTTTATTTAAACCATTCGGTCTATTAATCAATGAAGACAACTTACACATACTATCGTCTCAGCTTCAGAATCAGCAATTACTAAATGCAATGTATACACAAATATATACAATATACGAGGGTGAGTCAAAAATAATCCGCACTCAATTTTATTTTAATTTCTCTCCTTGCTTGGTGGGTTTCATCCGGGTACTCCGGTTTCCTCCCACAGCCACGCAGATTAGGTCAATTGGCGTTCCCAAATTGACCGTAGTGTATGAATGAGTGGGTGGATGTGTGTGTGCCCTGCAATGGATTGGCACCCTGTCCAGGCTGAATCCCGGTTTGTGCCCTAAGTCTCCTGGAATAGGCTCCAGGCCCCCTGCGACCCTGTATACAGGATGAAGCGGTATAGACGATGATGACACTGTAGGTGCGAGCCAAGTTAATAGTCAGACTGACCTCAGTATTTCTAATTTGCTGTGTGGACTTCTCAGGCCAGCAGAGAGCAGCTCTGCTCCTGTGTCCTGTATCGAGTTTCCGCTCAGGTCCACCGCTTTGAGATAACCACAGGGGCACCTGAGAACAGAAGCAAGAGCCTGGCAGCATTTCTCAGTGAGCAGACCGTAACTTACCCTGTAAAGGAAAGAAATAAAAACCAAAAAAAATGCAAATTGTTTTATTCATATCACATATATTTATACAGTATGATGTATCACATGGACGTTGGTTCAAAATCTTTGCTTTGTAGATGTTGGAAGAAAATTCTAACCATAAGACTTCAAGCTTGGAGCGTGGATCCTTCATGACATCAGCCAGCTGCTCAACTCCTGGGTCGTCTCCCGGATTGTTCCAGTGGAGATCGAGCTCTTTCAGGTGGGACGGATTTAAGATCAGCGCCGCTGCTAGAGCTTTACTTCCTTCTGGGGTAACTCTACAGTCTTTCAGTCTAGGAGTGGGAATTTAAACATGTAAGTCTATTCACATTAACCTTAACCCTAGGACGACCATTCATGAAGTTCAGATACTCATGTTTTTTCCAAAATCACCAATGGACATACCGACCTTAATATCTCAAGTTTGCACTCCGGATTCTGTAGATAGGTCGCAAGTACTCGAATTCCTGTCTGTCTTAAGCTGTTCTCACTCAGATCCAGTACTTTTAGGTGTGGAAGTCTGGGAAGAAGCTGTGAGGTCAGAGTGAGGCAGCCCTGCGGCGTGATCCTACAATATGAAAGCCTGTATAGACCAGAAAATGATTAAAGACTTGGTTATTTAATCATTAATTAGGAAAATAGATGTGTGTCAAAACCAGGAAGTACAAGAAGAATCATGGCATAACGAGGTTGAATTATATCTCTCAGGCAAGAACAGAAACCTTGGTGAGGAAAGAGTCAAGTCAAGTAGGTCTTAATTGTCAACTCAACCATATACAATACACAGAATAGATGACCACATTAGAGCCATCAGCCAAGGACAGGACAGGAGTGGAGACAAAAACAAAATAACCCACATGAACCCAAACCAAGACTAATGTAATGTTATGAAAGCAGCACTTAGCAATTTAGTCACATTGAGATGGGAAAATTATGATGATGATGATGATGATGATGATGATGATGATTGATGATGAGGTTTTTAACTTCTTTTCATTTTGTTGTTTGGAAAAGAATAAAGCAAGGAACAAGGACTCATGCATATGTGAATGTGTATTCCATGGTCCCTTACAATCCTAAATTAGCCTGCTTGGTTGGTTGACTGCTAACAACCAATACTTTGTCTATCATTAATGAGATAGCTACTGTATGTAGTTGAATCAACATGGTTTTAAAAAAATTAATACAGAATTTTAGTGTATTCCACTGTAAATTTAGAATTTTAATGTACTGCATTATAAATATATTTTTAATAATAATTTTAAAAATGGCTTACATCAGCCTATCAAATTTCAGCAAGTATATTAATATTCTAGCATTGAGGTACCAAAATGAATCTTGTATCATATGAAGCTCCCATATTGTTTTATGTTCCTTGTCAAGAAGTGAACAATGAAGAGGGACCTATTTGTAAAATGAGCTTGGACCCGTTAGATTAATACCTAGTCTTTATTTGCCACATATGTATTACTGCACAGTGAATTTTTTTTGATTCCTTGCATATCCCAGCTTTGTGAGTGATGCCAGAATGCACTACTTTATATTGTGCCCATGGAGCAGAAGGGCTTTGCTTAAGGTCCCAATAGCGGTTTCCGATCAGTAACTCAGAGCTGTGACACAATGAGCTGCCAAATTCCAGGGGTGCTGTGGTTTGAACCCCCAACCTTCAGGTCACTAACACAGATTCTTAATCATTTGAGCCACCACTGGCTGCCACAACAGTACAGTATGTTGTTATCATACTCTTAATTTACACCATTCTGTGCAATCTTTACCCAGATAATCAAGTAATCCATCAAAAATGCAAAACACTGTTACCTTAGTGTTTGTAATTTACTGTTGACATTTCCCAGTCCTTCTGTAAGAAGCCTCAGTCCGGTGTCTCCAATAGCGTTTCCACTCAAATTCAGCTCTCGCAGATTGCAGGAATCAGAGCTGAGCGCAGTGCCCAGTGCTTTACAGCATCTCTCAGTGAGCCCACAGTTATCCAGCCTGAGAAACATAACAATAACCCGTACTTAGTTTGATCTGTATAAAGCAAATACAAAGAAGAACTTGTTTTTTAAGGGCTCTTTATCAATATGTGTAAGGATCTTACAAAGCAATTTCTGAAGCTTTAACCACCAACATCAGTCTCAGAAGTCCTTCATCTGATCTGATATACCTCTTGAGGTCGAATACATCAAGTCTTTCCTCAGACGTCAGCAATACGAAGACGAGTGCAGACCACTGAGCAAGGGAAAGTTTGGAGGGACTCAAATAGCGCTGAATGTCATTTAATATAGAGAGCTCATTAAGCTCATTCAGAGAGTAGAAAAGATTAATAGACTTCTCGGAGGAGGAGTTCTCCTCTATCTTCATTTTGATGTATTGGACTGTCGCTTCTGTGTTTTCCAGGCTGGGTTCAACCTGTGGGAGCAGACTGTGCAAAAGGGTCTGGTTGGACTCCAGAGAAAGCCCTAAAAGGAAGCGGAGAAAGAGATCCAAGTGCCCGTTTTCACTCTTCAAAGCTCGATCTATGGCGTTCTTGTAAATATCATTGAGTGCTTGGGTGCAACTTGTCTGGTCAAGAACATTCCTCTTATAGATCTTACACATGAGGAACGCATATACAGCAGCAAGAAACTCCTGGATGCTCAGGTGAACAAAGCAATACACTTTACTCTGAGTCAAGGCACATTCCTCTTTAAAGATCTGCGAGCACACTCCTGAATAGATAACAGCCTCCTTGACGTTGATGCCGCATTCCCTGAGATCATCTTCGTAAAATATCAGGTTTCCCTTTTCCAGCTGTTGAAAGGCCAGTTTGCCCAGTTTAATGATCATGCCATCATCAGATGGACCTTCGTTTCCATCAGAGTACCTGTGGTTTTTAGTTCTGGTTTGGATTAGGAGGAAATGTATATACATTTGAGTTAGTGTCTTGGGAACTTCCTTGCCTTCTAGAGTACTGATGGTTCTCTCCAAAACCATTGAAGAAAGCCAGCAGAAGACAGGAATGTGGCACATAATGAAAAGGCTCCTTGAGGACTTGATGTGCGCAATGATTCTGCTCGCCAAACTCTGGTCGTTTATCCTCTTCCTGAGATACTCCTCCTTCTGGGGGTCATTGAATCCTCGTACCTCAGTCACCATGTCAATGCACTGTTGAGGGATCTGACTGGCGGCTGCTGGACGAGAAGTGATCCAGAGAAGAGCATCAGGAAACAGGCTTCCATTGATGAGGTTTGTCAGTAGGACATCAATAGACACTTGTTCTGTTTCATCAGACACTCTCCGGTTGTTCTGAAAGTCTAAAGGAAAGCGACATTCATCCAGTCCATCAAGGATGAAGAGAACTTTGCGACTTGATTCAAGCGTAACCATGTTAAAACGCTGAAGAAGTTTGATTAGGCTGAACTTCTCCCCCTTCATCAGGTTTAGTTCACGGAATGCAAATGGATAAATTAACCCGATGTCTTTATTCGCTTTACCTTCAGCCCAGTCCAAGACAAATTTCTGTACAGACACTGTCTTTCCAATTCCGGCAACCCCCTTCGTCAGGACACTCCTAATAGGTTTGCCATGTCCATGTGTGGGCTTGAAGATGTCGTTGCATTTGATTGGTATTTCTGTTGCGCTTTGTGTCTTGGATATGATTTCAATCTGCCTCACCTCATGTTCCATTTGGACATTCCCACCGTCACTCTCAGTGATGTACAGATCTGTGTAAATATCATTCAAGAATGTTGACTGACCCCGTATTGTTGGGTCATAGTAAATGTGCTGAAATTTCGCCTTTAGCCTGTCCTTTTGTTTATTTTGCAACTTGACTTCGGGAGCTGTAGGAGAGCAAGACTTGCCAAAGCCATCAGCATGATTCCTAGATGCATAAAAACAATGTATATGGCATACTGTTTAAATATAACATGCTAAATAAAAAAATTCTCTCAAAAACTCAAACTCAAAAATTATTGTCCATGCAAAGATCTACATGTTCTGGTGTTTCTACATGGTTTCCCTCCAGCTTCTCTGTTTTCCTTCGACTTCTTAAAAAAATCCCAGTATGTTGCTTGGGTAATGCGAGGGTCAGTCAAAAATTATCCACATTCTGGCTGTAAATTTTATTTTAATTAACTTTTTTTTATATAGAAACATATAATGAAATAGCATTAACTATATTAACTATTAATCATTGCCTATTTTATAGCACTCCTAGCTTTTGCCAATATCACAATGTACATACAGTGAAAGCGATATGTCTTTGTTTTCTGCAAAATCACGCAAGCAAATGTCCAAAGATATGTCTGAAGTCTAAATCCTGACGTGTGCAATTTCCCTATGAACTAATCACTATGCACACACAATTCCTTTGCTTGGTTTCTTATTTTGTGTGTTAGGAAAACAGAGCCTGAGTGTGTAGGAAACCAATAGAAAAGCTGTATTTCAGTGCTTATGACTTACCTTTGATTTTTGAAAATGCCGTTGGTTGGTGCAGCCACAGGTTTGTGCACTGATTCCAGACAAGGATTTCTGATTAACACACAGTCAGAAACAGATGAGATCAGGCTACTGGCTACTTGCAGAGGCTTAAAACATGACAGATGCATTAAAAAAAAAAAAAAAATTCTAAAAATGATTCAGATTAGAGCAATATCACACAAGAGGGAGTGCTGTTGACATTCAGCACAACAGCACAACCTTGAGTGTGATTTTGCATTTATACACAGTTCCACAAACAGCATTTAGATTATGATTTGTTCACTTAATTAACTGTTTATTTTGCTCCGTCAAACACATATCCTTCTGTTGTACTGTAGCATATCAGTACAACTAAGCTGTGGCTGTAGATCTGCATGAACTCAAACAAAGTGTATAGTATCTCCATGGGCACCTCAGAAATTGTTTAGTGCCGATGGTTGAGGGTTCGACAATGTCGAGGCGAGAGATAGGTGTGAATTGTTCTGATTCTTCACATCCTTAAATACATTGCTCCCTCTTTTTGCAGCTATAACAACTTCCAAGATTTTGGAGTGTTTATTTGGTCGGGCACTGATGTTGGACGAAAAGGCCTGTCTCACGATCTCTGTACCAGTTCACCCCAAAGGTGCTCAATGGGGTGGAGGTCAGTGCTCTTTGCGGGTCAAGTTCTTCTGCACCGAACTCATCAAACAACGCCTTTATGGTGCTTGTTTTGTGCACTGGGGTACAATCATGTTGGAGTAGAAAAACTTTCCCCCAAAGTTTCCCCAAACTGGTTCCACAAAGTTGGAAGCATGGCATTGTCCAAGATGTCTTGGTATGCTGAAGCATTAAGATTGTCCTTCACTGGAGTTAAGGGGCATGATTGAAACACATGAGTTCAATAATTAACAGGTTTTGCCAAATATTTTTTGTCCCTATATTTCTACCAAACGGATTTGAGGAAACTAGACCAGTAACGGATGCATGACTTGTAGATAGATTTGTGACTAATATCTCTACTTTTACTTATCTGTCAAGGACAGTGGACTCTTGCGAGTTTTAGTCATTTGTCAAGTAACACTATGTAGCATGAAAAAAGGTGAGGAGAATAAACCACGAAGGTGGTCGACCATCCTATAAGTTTTTTTCCATATTTCCTTTTTTTTTTACTAAAAAATATTACCTAAGTTAACTTTCAGGTTCCAGGGTTAAATCCCAAATAGCGTTAAATGGAAAGCTAGTGCTCTAGGTTGTAGAATCAGTTGTTTATTATATTGTTTGAGAATATTGCTGTAGAAAATAAATCCAAACTTATATCCAAACGTTTGACTAGTGCTGTATACATTTAAACATCCCAGTGCTGTTACAGTCCATTATCACCACTCATGGAATGCCTCTCATCCAATCGGATTGCTCTGTCTTAACTAACTGTTGTATAATACAGATTATACACTTCTCTGGGACCTCAGTGGAAAGTCCTACCCTTGTATGAGGCAAGCTGCATTTTTAAACAGAATCGGCTCCACCTTTGAACTCGAACTCTTCACAGAGATGCAGCTTAGTCCATCCAACTTGTCCAACCTTGAGATCAAAAAGAATTATTACACATCTGACTGATCAAATGTCCTCCAATTTAACATGTCAAAACATTTCTGTAGACATTGTGCAGTATGTATAGTATTGGCCTGATTTGTTCACTTAATTAACTGTTTACTTTGCTCCGCCAACACATATCCTTCTGTTGTACTATAGCATCTCAGTACAACTAAGCTGTGGCTGTAGATCTGCATGAACTCAAACAAAGTGTATGGTATCTCCATGGGCACCTCAGAAATTGTTTAGTGCCGATGGTTGAGGGTTCGACAATGTCATGGTGAGAGATATGGCAGAGAAATAAATTTGACTCAGAAATAAAAAAGCACAGCAGCATACAGCCCAGGGAGCATCGTTCTTCTGGAGTGACACAACCAAACGCTTACTGAAATCATAATGAAGTTGAAGACGTGTTGGTTGAGATTGGAGCACTGCGATGGACTGTGATCTTATGGTAAGTAATACCATGCACAACATCCTCATTAGTTAGTGTTAAATGGGTTGCAGAACTCATTTCTGCTTTGCCTGCCTCAAGAAATGCTTTTACAGAAGCTGAATGTTTTAAAAGAATGTGAAGAGCATTGCGAAAGCAACTATGTCACACTGATAAAAAAATATGAAATGGGTGACAAAGTGTACTACAAGTGAGTGGATTGTCCAGAGTGGAATGGACCAGGATTTGTTATTGGTCAGGATGGTGTGGTTGTGTTTGTCAGACATGGAGGAACATGCATTACATCATCTCAGATTGAGAAATACAAAAAGTAAAAATCTACTTGTGACACAAGTTGTGACACTCAGGAAATGTCATAGACTGCAAACAAGAACATGAGTTTGTTAAGAATACACAGGGAAAAGGAGAAGCTCTAGTACATAGTAGAGGATGAGACAATTGGAGAACATAGGAGTAACCTCTAGGATGCAGAATGAAGCAGGACATTTTTCTTAATTTACTATAGCGAGACATGTACAGCAAAACAGAATTGTTCTGATTCTTCAAATCCTTAAACACATTGTTTTCATTCCGGCTCCTTACAGACATATTAGTGACAAAAGGTATAACATTTGAATTAGCAAAACAAAAAGAGATAAAGAGCTGGAATGATAACAATGTGTTTGAGGAAGTGGTGAATAAAAAACAAAAGTACTGTACATGGACAAAAGTATTTGGCCAAACCTGCAGTGACATTGTATCCAAATACACATAGTTCATTATGGAGGCGCTCCCTCTTTTTGCAGCTATAACAACTTCCAAGATTTTGGAGTGTTTATTTGGTCGGGCACTGATGTTGGACGAAAAGGCCTGTCTCACGATCTCTGTACCAGTTCACCCCAAAGGTGCTCGATGGGGTGGAGGTCAGGGCTCTTTGCGGGTCAAGTTCTTCTACACCGAACTCATCAAACAACGCCTTTATGGTGCTTGTTTTGTGCACTGGGGTACAGTCATGTTGGAGTAGAAAAGGTCCTTCCCCAAACTGGATCCACAAAGTTGGAAACATGACATTGTCCAAGATGCCTTGGTATGCTGAAGCATTAAGATTGCCCTTCACTGGAGATAAGGTTGATTGAAACACCTGAATTCAATAATTAACAGATTTTGCCAAATACTCTTGTCCCTATATTTCCACCAGACGGATTTGAGGAAACTAGACCAGTAACAAATGCACGACTTGTAGATAGATTTGTGACTAATATCTCTACTACCTCTTGTGGCAGTGATCTGTCAAAGACAGTGGACTCTTGCTAGTTTTAGTCATTTGTCAAGTAACACTTTGTAGGATGAAAAAATATGAGGAGAATAAACATGAAGGTGGTGGACCATCCTATAAGTTTTTTTCATATTTCCTTTTTTTTTTTTTTAAACTCAAAAATATTACCTAAGTTAACTTTCAGGTTCAAGGGTTAAATCCCAAATAGCGTTAAATGGAAAGCTAGTGCTTTAGGGTGAAGAATATATTTTTCGAGTTTATTATATTGTTCGAGAATATTGTTGTAGAAAATAAATCCAAACTTATGTCCAAATGTTTGACTAGTGCTGTATACATTTAAACATCCCAGTGCTGTTACAGTTCATTATCACCACTCATGGAATGCCTCTCATCCAATCAGATTGCTCTGTCGGAACTAACTGTTGTATAATACAGATTATACAATTCTCTGGGACCTCAGTGGAAAGTCTTACCCTTGTATGAGGCAATCTGCATTTCTAAACTGGATCGGGTACAACATTGAACTCGAACTCTTCACAGAGATACAGCTTGGTCCATCCAACTTGTCCAACCTTGAAATCCAAAAGAAATACCAGACATCTGACTGATCAAGTGTCCTCCAATTTAACCTGTCAAAACATTTCTGTAGACATTGTGCAGTATGTAAAGTATTGCATACCTGGCAATTTTAGGAGCACTTTCTCCACAGTGATTCACTGTAGACTGTAATTGTGAATATCCGTATGTTTCCATCTGTATAACAAATATTATATGCAATTTAAAACTTTGTATACACTAGATATTCACTTTATTAGGAACACCTGTAGTGATCGTGACCTCTAACATCAACATGGTGTTTCAGCCTGTAGTCCCACTGTGCAGTCTCACAAGTATGATTATTGTTTTTGCGAACATTCTGCATAAACTCTAGAGATTTTGCTTTGTGTAAAAATGCCATGTGGTCAGTGGTTTCTGAAAACTCAAATCAACCCATATGGTACTGAAAATCATGTAACAGTATAAGTCACAGGGACCTCACTTTTTCCCACATTTAAATTTCTGGTGTAAGCATTAATTAATCCTCTTGACCTGTGTATCTGCATGAGCTTATGGATTGCGTGTGTACATGTGTTCCTAATCAAGTGGACATTAGTGAAGATTCATTGTTTAAATGATTTTTTAAAAATCACAGTACTTATGCAAACCAGTATAAGGATTTTCATATCGTATAGCTCCATTTAAATATTATACTGTCAGGTCCACATTTTAAATTTTTTTTACATTTGGCCCCTGTACACCAGCGCATTGATTTTAAAATGAAATGCTCAAGATGTAAATGAAGTTAAGATTTTCAGCTTTGATCCAAGAGGATTAACAAAGGTTTGACATTAACCAATCAATAATCCTAACCTTTCACTATGGGGCTCATAAATAATGGAACAAATTGCTGGCAAGTATTTGCATGGCCAGATGTGACCTGATCCCTTATCACTCCACGACTAATCAAGCAGATAAAACACCTGATGACGTCCAAAGAGTGTCTTTGCAATGTTACAAAAATTTATGAATCTAATATTTAAAGACTAAGGACAATATCACTGGTCAGCTATTAAGCAAACTCGTACAATTATCCATCTTCACTAGCTGCTATAAAACATTAGACAGAAATAGACCACAAAATTGTGAAATTAGGATCAGGTTTCTCATCATGTGAAACTGAAAATGACTGAAATAAGTGCAGCTTACTGTAAAATGCATTTTCACTTTCTGAGGTAAAAAAACAGTTTGTACTGTACCGTGCAAAAGTCTTAGGCACATGCAAATACCTGCTGTAGAGCCAGCATGTCTTCAAAAAAAAAGCAGTAAACATTAATAAATGAAATAAAGTCAATAGCTGGTGTGATGCTGCTTATATAGTCTCATGTATGATTTGTGCAGTTGTATAAGGAAATTAGCTGCTTAGTTTTACTGAACATTCTGCATAACAAGCCACAGGCCTTCTGAGGACTTTGTCACATATACTTATTTTTTTCATGAAGCAGAACCTAGTAGTTTTTTTTTCTGAAAAGTTATCTTTTATATAATATACTGCTTTCTTTTCTGGCCTAAATTTTTTTTTTGCTTAGGGAAAAAGCACAGTACTGGTGCTGATTTTATAATTTTTGTTTTTCGTTGCTAACTTCAGATGTTTTGGAGAGGTGATTTTATATGTGCCCCTTAAATGACAATTTTTCAGGGCATTATACTGTCTTGCTTCAAACAATAATACTATAATTCATTTATTTTATTTTTTTTTGGAGGGGGTTCCCGATTTTCTCCCTAATTTAGTCGTGTCCAATTCCGTCACTAGGGGGCGCTCCCACATTAAGGCTGCTACTACTACTCAGTCGGGAGGGCCGAAGACTATCACGTGTTTCCTCCGAACCACGTACCGCCAGCCGACCGCATCTTTTCGAACTGCTCACTCACGCTGCGTTGGGGGCGGAGTAAAACACTCGGAGGACAGCGCTATCCACTCCTTCCGCTTGCGTGAGCTGACAGACGCCCCTGATTGGCTGTAGAGCCGTGATTAATGTGGGAGCATGAAGTACCTCTCATCCCTCCCCTCTGAGAGAGCTCGACCAATCAGCTCTCTCTAGACCTCCGGCTGCGAGAGGTTACAGCATCACCCGGGAACCGAACCAGCGATTTCCGGGTGATAGGGCGAGCACTTTACCACTGCACCACTCGGAGGACCTATAATACTATAATTTAAAATTAAAATTATTCATTTTTCTTTGAGTATTGATATGAAAATTGATGTAAGCTTCTAGAAGCATATGACCTATGACCATATGACCTGAGCATTTCGTGCAAAATTTAAGAATTTTACCCAAAATTACTAACCACAGTGGTTTTGTTTAAATGAATCTGTAACAAGTCGTCAGCAGTAATTGAGAAAGCCCATAGGCAACATGATAATGAATGTCATGAATCCAAAATTATGTGGAGTATTTCCTCTATTCTACTTTCGGCTATGAGAAAGTAACAGTAGAGAAACAAGAAGACATGTGAATGTCTTATGACTTTTCCTATAACTGTACACATTCCACATAAGGACAGAATCCAGAAACACAACAAACTAAAAGTGTATTTCAGTGTATTTTCATGCAGAAAGGCTTGCCATTTTTCCATGTTCAAGTTTGTCATGTCTGATAATCATAAACTATGAAAAAACATGATTAATCCTATGAACAAAAAACCCTTCTGACAACAGTGTTTTTGTTTAAATGCTCCAAATTAGAAACACACCATAAGTTTGTTCAGTTAAAATAGCTTTTTGTAATCTGCCCAATAATTTTTATTAACATATATACCATTAAAATTCCAGGGCGACCTCAGTGCTTCGTATAAAAGATGGTTTTTGGTAAAAGCTTGAAAAGTAAAAATCTGTAGTGTCTGTAACCATGTCAAATTCATGTTGCAATATCTTTACTATTTTGCATTTTAGTACTGTATAATAATTTTTTTCAGCTTTATGTTTTTTCATGTAAAATCTAAATTGTCCAAGTTTCATCTGAATGACAATTAAGATTATTGAATTATTTTAATAAAAAGGAAAAAAAAAATACAGACACTACATGAAAGGGCATGAAACTGTATTTAGCAAATGTGTTTCTTTTTATCTGATAAAAATATAAACTTATGTTCATATTTACAAAAAAACGAAGCATTAAGTATTGTGAAAAATAATAGTGTTATATGATCCTATCTGTAAATTCGCTTTTTCACCTACTGTAGGTCAGACACTTTTTTTAGCACCAATACCATGTTTTGGCAGAATTAACAGAGTTAATAATGAAGTCATAAAACAAACATTTATAAAAAAATTTGTACGAAAAAAAATAAATATAAATAAGACTTTTGCACAGTACTGTAATTTTAAACTAATTTTAGACAACCTTTCCAAGACAAAAAGCTATTTTGGGCTTCATTAAAATGTGAATGTACTACATGTATATGAAATAAAAAACGAGTTAACGTCATAAATGAAACCACAAAAATTTCCCCAACTATATTTAGACAGTCATGTGTAAACTATGTGTTGCAACTCTATCAAAAGCATGTGGACAAAAGTGAAATTTGATGCTTGAATGACATTCTCAATTTTTTTTTTAATAATACCATCAAGATACTGTAATTATTATAGAGAATAGTTTCTTTTTTGTGCAATGATATTGCTGTACAACAATCAATACTTACTATGAAGTCATTCATTCTTCTAAACCTGCCCCAATCCAAGTACTTCCTCAGTTCATGCCTGCTTGGTTGCTTCCTGAAGACATTTGCCACAGAAGTTCACAATTTAACAGAGAATTCCCTCATTTTAGCCAGTTTTATGCAGAGGTGGATAATAATTCTAGTAAACCCTGACAGATGAGACCTAATTAGTGACATCAAATGTTTTGTGCACAGAGAGAACTACAGTATAATACATGGCAAGCGTTGTCTTAATACTTTTGGCCTTTTAAGGAGTTGAAGGAAATAAACTGCTTATGGTTTAAAAAAAATAATTAACAAATCATTATGCCGTCCACCCTGGTGTGTGCAATCTAAAGACAATTATTCTATCAAATAGATGACGTATTTAGTGTTTGAATGACGCACTCAGTTGCTATTGTTATGCACGAGGTGGAAACATAATGGATAATGACTAATATTAATATCATGGAAGACATCGCATGGGTTACACATTTTCTTAGTGGAAAAGGAAATAATGAAATAGGACTGAAAAATTGCTACAGATCCTATTGGTGTTGGTGTTAGGAAGTAATAACTCATTTATTCCTGTGACTTTAACATTACGTATATGTAATTTATTCATTGTTCTAACGTTCTCATTGATTATGTCATAGCAGCTGTAAACAGTCGTCCTCTCACCAGCAGGATCGCTGATATACTGTAAATGTGCTACGTTCTGCCTTTAAAATTCGATTATTTTACTGTTAAAAATTATTTTGGACTTTTGGGTCAAATGATGATATCTAATAATGTCTAGATTCACTATAATTCACTATAGTGAAGATTAACAGTTACAGTCACGTCAGATGATTATGCAGAGAGAGACAACCTCTTAGATTTGATGTCCTTTTGGGCTGATTTTATTATTTTTTGTATCCCGTTTTGCTGATGAATCTGTAACAAGTCAACAGCAGTAATTGTGAAAGCCCATAGAAAACATGATAATGAGTGTAATGAATCCCAAACTATGTAGATTATTTCCTCTATTCTACTTTTAGATAAGAAAGTAAGAATAGAGAAACAAGACGACATGTGAATGTCTTATGTCTTGTCCAATAAATGTACACATTACACATAAGAATCAACAGAATCCAGAAAGACAACAAACTGAAAATGTATTTCAGTGTATTTTTATGCAGAAAGGCTTGCCATTTTTCCATGTTCAAGTTTGCCAGGTCTGATAATCATAAACTGTTTAAAAACATGATTATTCTGTGAACAAAAAACCCTCCGTTTGTTAAAACTGCTGTCGTAGAAAATGAATGAACACACGTCTTCTGACTAATCAGCACCAAAAAAATCTTCAGTGATAGTGTATAAACTGATTTAACTAAGCTTAACCATAACCAAGGTTTAAATTTAGGTTTATCCTAATAAATTATAAGTCTTACAGTCTTACAAAACATGCTCAGACATACAAATCATTAAAAAAAAATCACAAATCAGGATAAATTCTTAATCAAATCATTGGTAACCTGAAATCATACTTACAAGCGAAGCTGCAGTGTGTCGTGGCTGAAATAACGTCAGACTTGTTTAACTAGTCATTTCACTTCCTTTAACTTCTAGTTTGAAGCTGCAGCTCCACCTTAAACTTCTGCAAACACGCCATACTCATGTGCCTGTAGAGGGCATTCATGTGGAGGGTTTTTCCCTTTTTAATCTGTACTGAGGATTATTTAATGCCATTAAATTGGCCACAAGTAAACAGTGTTTTGTAGTTTATTATTGAACTATTTTCACCCCTACATGTGTGATATGTTATGTATACTGTTATATTCAGCGAGTGGAACACCTGGGTATTGAAAATTTACTTTGTATAACTTGTCGCCAACTGTCTTTGGGAACTGTACATACAATCACTCAATAACACCACTTGCACATTACAGGAACTCGCGCCACATCTGCCACATCTCTGGACCCTGAAAGGAGTTTCTGGGAAGCCAGATTTTCAGAATTGAACCAGGCAGTCCAATCGAAGCTCCATCTCACTGAGGAATCTTTCTACCTTTATGGTATCCAAGCGCTAGTGAAATGCTGAGATAAGTGCATTAGTGTAGCAGGGGATTATATAGAGAAATAAAGGGAGTTTTTACTCTCATAAATGTGTTCTGTCATTCTGCACAATCAAAAGACTTGATTTGACTTGAACACCCCTTATACCTGTTTCCACGTATCATAATATGTTGCATAAATAATATGTACTCATTTTCTTTGTTATGAACCATATTCATGACTAATATTTATGGAGCTGATACATTTGTCGCATGAAAAACTTTTTTTTTTTTAAAGGAAAGTATCAGTTCCTGTCTAGTCAAAAGTCTGGTTAAAAGTCTTCTTCACCATTTTAATAGGATTAATTGTTATGACCCAAAGGGTTAAAACATTTATGACCACTCATCATTTATCCACAATCTCTAAAATTGGGAGCAGGAGGATCTAAAAACATGACTCAGATAACATTCTGTAAACTGTACATTATCTCCCTATATGACTTCCCATCTGATAACAGATTAAATAAACTTCCCATCGGCTCATTTGTATCCAGGTCTTTACATTGTTTAAAGCTGTTATTCATTTTATCCAAAGCTGCTCCAGTAAACCCTCCCATTTCACTCTGTACACCCCCAGCCCTATGATCCAAAGTTTGCTCAGTACGTAGCAGGAAACTCCACAGAAGAGTCATTTGGGAAAAAAGAGTTTTCCAAAAGAAAAATAGACAGAATGAAGCCCATATCTCTTTTAGAGACGTGGGATGAAGGACAGAATGAGAGCAGATATCAGAGATATATTTGCTCAAAGAAATATGTGACTTTAGAGGAGAATGAGAGCAAAGAAAAAGCAAAGGAAGAGAAGAAGGCGAAAAAGAAAGAGAAGTACAAGAAATATAAAAAGGTATTGCACATTTCTTTCTGCAGATTTCTGATAAGAATGCTGGTCAGAGTTAATTATTTCTCAGGAATGCATGTATTTTCATTTTTATTTGAAATACAGGTTTACAGATTTATACCTCATTCTGTACTCCTGTGTGTCTCATTTAGACAGCAGTCTGACGATAGAGTGTTCTCGTTTGATCTGCTTTGTTTATCTCTCAGATAGTATTTATGTTCATATTGTTTTGAATACGCAGGGTCTGGATTATTTTGAAGATGCAATAAGGGTGGCGCAAAAGTCTGAATCCATATGCAAAAGCATGTGGATAAAAGTACTATATTGACGGCGTCTGACTTGGCGGCACTTGTGTATCCACTGAGTACAAGGAGCATGAACGTTTCTTTAAAATCAATGCTGATGTTGTTGCATGAACAGATGATTAAACAACTGACGTCAGATGAGCCACATAGTGTAAGGTCTGGTTCCATTCCCTCTTCTATTCTATTCTAGTTTTGAAGCCATTTTGGATTCGAAACAAACAAATAAACTTTTGGGCCAACCTGAGCAGATTAAAAAATGTATGTAATTTGGTTATAGCTGCTATCTACTGTAGCTTACTGGTAATATCCTCAAAACATTTATTATTGTTCCTGTTTGTTTTTTAGAATATTCTCCTGCAGCGTTATATAACTAAAAACTTTTTAACATTTCAAATAACCAAAGGAAATATATAAAAAGGGAATGTTATAAAAAGCACATTATAAAAATAAACAACAGCAATAATAATGTAAGTGATATCATTTTCACATTGCGCGTACTGTACGTTGCACATTTCTCGTTCTTGTTTACATACTGCTTCACATAAATGAGGACAACCACACCTCTGCTAATACCTACGCATACAGTATAAGTACCATTTAATGCTTCATGTTTCAATCATACTGCTGCTGTCAATTTCTTTCTGTACAGTCTGTAAATCCTGAAATTCGTTCCCTTCTAGTTTAACTCTATTTTATTTTTATTTTTTTCAGTCTAAAATTCTATATTTTTTATACTTTTTAAAATTGTTTATTCTTTATTTTTTATTCTTATTTTTAGATTACTTTTATTGAAAATGTCTATTTTTTATTTATTTATACACTCTAGTGCAATTCTTTTTTTCATAGAGAAATCTTTCTTTTTATGTATATTAGCACTGAATATCATACCATGTATGGTTG
>JAQMYL010000015.1:4887597-4908862 GCA_030014365.1 Clarias pachynema | reverse complement strand
TCTTGTTGTTACGTAATTACCTAATTCCATATGTGTTATTTTATAGTTTTGAAATCCCCAGTATTGTTGTAGAATGTGGAAAATAAATCACTAAACAAAAACAAAGCAATTTGCAAGTGACCCCAAACTTTTGAACGGTAGTTTATCACTCTACGCGATTGACTCCACATTCAGCCCAGGTCACGGAAGCACTTTTCAGCTAGAACACACATCTGATAACGTGATGCCGTCTTAAACAACACTTTCTCTACTAGCTAGAAAAGCTAACAAGCTTCTAACACAAGGCCGTATCCCAAATCACTCTCTAACCCCTGAACAAGTGATTGTACACCCTGATGCACTAGCTTTCCAGTTATTTGGGATTTAATTCAAGAGCCCAGACGTAAACAGAGCTGATATTCTCGTGCCAACTCCACCAGGCGCAGAGAGAGATATGTGTCGGTGGAGCAAAATAACTGTTTAAGGAAAAAATAAATCATAATCTGTTGATAAATGGTGTTTGTGGAACTGTGGCATAAAAGCAATATGACTTTTAAGGTAGAGCCGTTGTGCTGGATATCAGCACGGCTTTATCTTCAGTACTCAGGTTGCACCCTCGTGCCTACACCCACACCACAGTCATGCTGATATTCATTACAACAGCATGACTTCTTGCTTAATATGATACAATGTTGAGGAATTTCTTGGATGCTAAAAAAAAAAAACTCAGCAAATTTCAGTCAAGTTTCTGTGGCTTTAAATAGACGTTTCACACATTAGATGTTTGCCATAGGTTAGTTCTACGCTTTTTGAGACCCACCTACAGTTTCCTCACCTAGAGTAGTTAACCCGAGGTCACCAAACTCTGACCGCTGACCTCCTTTCTGTCTCAGGTTCGCCGATTTCATCGAGGGTTCTCCGCATCTTATGTCCAACGAGGTCTCCGTCCACGCTCAGGAATACGGCGAATCGCTGCTCGAAGACGATCTCTTCTCCACAGACGAGGAAGACGAGGAGGAACTATTGGAGACGGACGATGACGACAAGAAACCTAACACCTCTTCACTGTGGGGGAACGCAGAGAGAAGGTGAACCTAAAACTGCCGTAAGTGCAGAAGAGATCTTCCGACTCTCAAAACAATCAGGACACGAAAATGTGAAGGTGCGACACAATGCGTCAGGTCGGACTGGCAACGCAGAGATGATTGTACACCAGCTTAGAGATGTTACAGCACTGAGCTGCTTCTTCTTACTGTAAGGGTTTGTTTTTGACTTTTTTTTAATTATTATTATTCTAATGAAGAGGCTACAGATAACAGTAACACATGGTGTGTTGTATTAAACCGGAGCCATAATTATGGTTGAAGAGGATTTCTTTCTTTCTTCTTTTTTTAATGGTTTGTTCTGAATTGTTTTATTCTGCTGCAGGCATATGTTTATGGTTTTTGTGTTTTTTGGGGTAGAGAAAAATATATGAACTTTTTATTCGCTGCCTTGAGTGCAATTTTCTTTTTTTTTTTAAAGTTCAAATAAATAATGAATTGGTATCGGCCATTTTTTTCTAAAGCTGGTTTTGTGAACTGCAGTTGTTTCTTCTGTTTGCTATTTAAAAAAATATTTTTTTCTTTACACAACACAGGATGAACACTAGGTGGCAGTAACATCTTTCAAGCACAATAGCATGTGTAAATTCTCCAGTTTCATTTAAATGGCCAAAGGCAGGCAGGTAGCTGGATTACTGTGTGTTCAGCTCGGTGCCCTGTGATGGACTGATGTCCCATTCAGGTTATGTTCCCGTCTAACGTCCATCGACTCCGGCATAGACTCCACTTCCTCCTCAAATTCCAAGCGAGATGATCAAGATGAGATTATGAACGAATTACATGAAACGGTGCAGATAAGCGAGAATCAAAAGTCTGATTGCTGGCTTCGCAAATCAAAATAAAAACTAATAAGCATTTTTTTTTGCGTCATCTATTCAAGCTTCACGCCATCAGTTAATGCTGTAAGGGGAAGATACGTTGCAAAGGACCGAAGCCTTCAGCCTACAGGTGCGCACACACTGTAGGCTGATTATTGTTTCCCAATCTCACATAGTGCAAGTGTGTGTCTTTGGGACTGTGGGAGGAAACCCACCAAACTACACACAGACCAGAGAGAGATTCAAAGCAAAACCTTGGGGGTTCAATTCAACTTTGTCATTGTGTAAAGTGCATGTATAAGGCCAAAGAAATGCAGTTACCATTTAACCAGACGTGCATAAGTGGCCTATTTACAATAAATAATAATAATGTGATAAATTAAAGTATGGGTCCATATGTACTGGGGTGAGTGTGATTTAATGTACAAAAGGTGCCGTCGGTAATAAGTTATAGGGTTTATACAGTAATAAACAGTATAACTGTGCAAGCATTATGTAGTGGATAAGACATGTAAAGAAGATAACATGCTCAAATAAACATGTACATCTGTACATACAGTATATACAGAATAAATGAGTGGAATATACAGTAGTGCAATGATGGAGGAGGCAAAGGTGCATATTGGATAAAGCAGACTGAAAGTGACAGTGCAGTAGTGTACTTGTTAACATTCCAGCTATTCTTTAACACTCCACAAGGTGGCGATAAAAGCTATCGAATCCTCAGACCATTTCCCAAGTTAACCCATGAAAGAAGGTGTCAAATTTCTCATGTTGTTTTGTGCAATAGCACCCCTAGTGGCAATGTTGAGACTGCAGCTCGCACTTAGACACGTGTATAGCTACAGTAGCATTGCATAGATCAAAGTGTCTGCATTCTCATGTACTTGTACATGGACCAGTACTAATATTGGACTGGATTAATACCTTTTTTCTAAAACATCCATAATCAGGACATTGGCTCTCGCACTCATCCTAGACACCCATGGACACATTCATACACACTTCATATTTACAATATGTTTAATTCTTGGACAAGTCACTTTAATAAGTCACTTTCATGCATATTTCCACACCCCCCCAGTCATTTTTCTTTATTTACAAAAAAAAATCCATATTTTCTATATATTTTTTCTATTGCACAGAATATTTTATTTGTACAGAAATATTTTTTACTTTATTTTACTTTATTTTATTTTTTTTGTATTTTTGTATTTATTTATATTTATTTCTTATAAATCAGCTTTTACTTTTAAGGTCAATGGCGGTCGTGTAAGCATTTCACTGCATATCGTACTGTGTATAACTGTGTATGTGACAAATACAATTTGAATTTGGACCATGTTTCAGCTCTTGGGCTGCCATGAAGAAAGCCCAGGTTCGATTCCCAGCCAATACTGAAGACTCCGTCATTATGGGGTTGCATGGCATTAGTGCCGTCTCAGGCTTGGATAAAAATAAGAAGGGCACCCAGTGTAAAACCTGGGTCAAATGAAAAAGTGTGGCTTTTAATAAATAGGCTGATGTAAGGCCCCTTAACAGGAGAAGAACAACGTCTTATTCTTCTTTATTTTATCCAGGTAACAAAAACAGCAGCACACTGTTACCATTTAAATGCGTATTATGTTTACTACAAGGTCATCTGAAGTTTTAATGTTTTGTTTCATAGTGGATCTACACATCAGTGTGACCTCGCACTTCCAGGGTCGAGGGTTCGATTCCCACCTCGGGTCTGTGCGCATGTGCCTGGTGGGTTTCCTTTGAGTGCTCCAGTTTCCTTCCACAGTCCAAAGACATGCAAGTTGGATTAACTGGCGTTCCAAAATTGCCCTGTGTCCCCTGCGATGGATTGGCCCCCTGTCCAAGGTGGACCCCGCCCTGTGCCCTAAGCCTTCCGGGATACGCTCCAGCCTATCCCCCCCCTGCCCACCCCCACCGTGACCTTGTATACAGGATAAAGCCGGTATAGACGATGGAAAATTACTGATTCTACACGTCACCTTCTGTAGTGGACTTCTGTATTTGATTTGCATTTCTGTGACTGTGATCATAGACGGTCTTCTCCAGACGCTGTGTCTATTTGGTGGTCAGTCTTAGCAAATATGGGCATTTCATCTCGTTTCCCCTGCATGTTTTAGATCTCATACCACAAAACCTTTCAGTTCTCACTTCTAACATGCTTTCATGCTGTGACAAAACATCACCACTCTCACACGTTTAACTCCCCTATGTGGCAATAAAACCCGACGCCTTTTTCCCTCTCAGCGCGCATCAAGCAGCAGATTCAACCTCAGTTCCCTTTTAAACACCCCGGCTCGGGCTGAGCACAACCAGCTCACACATGTATTCAAATGTGTGGTGATGGTGACCTTCAGACATCAAGAACAAGCTCTTCTGCTAATGTCCAGGAACCATGAGAAAGCAGAAATCTCTCACACTATCGCCTTTGTGCCGTTCCGCTCAGCTTTTGCTTTTGCTTTCCTTCCAGCTGAGATTCACTCGGCACTTCCTCGTGAACTTCGGTGGCCTCTGCGCGATGCAAATTTTCCTTGCGGGCCCGTCACCTGATCATGGTTTTGTAGTAGAGTGAAGGGGGGGGGGGGAGAGTTGTGCGTTTTGCATGTTGTTCCCTGGTAAAGAAATGCGTGTTTGACATGCGATGCAAATGGAAGAAGCAGGCGGGAACTCGTTTTTCCTCTCGCCTGCTTTTCTTTCCTGGGAGAGCCGCGAGACAGGAATGGGGATTCCCATCCGCATGGAGCTGGAAACGGGCCAACCTCGAGTAGCGGCAGCATGTAAAACACTCGGATTTTCCCAGGGACAGACAGGTGGACCTGGGCAGGTAATCCAGCGGCACATGTGTACTCCCCCCACTGATCTGATGTACCACAGATGTGAGTAATGTGGAGCTGGTGGGCGTGTTGGGCTTCCTCCTGGTGTTTTATTACGCCCACTTGCTGTTTGGACATGAGGTTCCCTTTTGTGGTCAGTGAGCGTAGGGAGGATTCCCTCGTTAACATGCAGGATGTTGTGATGACTGTTGCAAACACTAAGAGTTACTTGGTTACAATTAATAGTCATCTATTCAATGACGATAAATAATTAGGAGGGGTTTTTTTTGTTTGTTTTGCAAAATTTAGTTTGGTTTTTATTCATTCATTAATTCATCTTCTATACCTTCTGCGTATCCCAGGATACTTTAGGCATGAGGCAGGGTGCAAACCCTGGACAGGGCACCGATCAGGGCAATTTGGGAACACCAGTTAACCTGATCTGTATGTCTTTGGATTGTGGGAGTTAAGCGGAATACCTGGAGGAAATCCACCAAGCACACACACACACACACCCGAGACGGGAACCGAACCTTCGACTGTGGAGGTGCGAGGCCACAGTGCTAACCACCACACCACTGTGTCGCATTAGACAAGTTTCATTGCGTTTTAAATAACTTTTTCTGCAGCTCATTAAGATTATACTTTTAATTAAACAATAAGCTTTATTGCTGGAAGTGTGCACGAGGGCCCAAGTATACTGAAGCTTTCACAGACGTTCAGATAATTAGTAAAAACGACCTTAAGTGTGGTGATGTTTTTTTAATGACAGTAAAATCATCAACAGATTATGATTTGTTTCTTTATTTATTTATTTAAAAAAAAAAAACATTTTTACCAGTTATTTTGCTCCACCAACACACATCCTTCCTCCAACTGGCAGAACCAACTTAATTAATCGTGACCGGCAGAGCTAACAGTACAGTCCTGTAAATCCTGTAAGTTTCTTTTTACATATCCACATATTCTGATTTAGGATGTTGTTACTACATATTAGGTAGTGCCCTTGATTAGGGGTTAGAAAGACACTTGTTTTGGAAGCTAGGTGGCTTTGAAGATCGTGTTAGGCATAAATAAAACACGGAGGCAATTTAGAAAGGAAGCAATTACTAAGAAAACAAGATGTCTTTTCTTGTCTATAAGTGCTTCTGTGACTGGTTTTGAATTTCGGTTTTAGCGGTTAGCTTCTCTCTCTCTCTCAGTACTGTGGACTGTAAAGATCTATTTTCACGCACGCTTGACTGACAGTTAGTGTAATTGTAGAACACCTGGGATGCGGAGTGATGGGTATAGTTAAACGTTCCAGTGCTGTTACATTCTATTAACACAACTTGTGGAATACCTCTCGTCCAATCGGATTGATCGGTCAGAACTGACAGCTTTATTATAATAATAATAATAAAAATAAAAAAAGACCATTTATTGACAACGGACACGTTATGCTGTTACTGTATATGAGGATTTATAATCAACAGTATGGTACATACAGTACTTCATTCAATCTCCATACTTGAGCTTAGTAGATAACTAATCAAAAGAAAAGAAATGATTATTAATCTTTAAATGAAGAAAAAAAAAACGTGAAAAGACATGTGATCATTTGTCATGACCAATTACATTCATGGCTACAAATAAATTACATTCTGTAGTATCTCAAACAGTACACCACCATGTGTTTGTTTTTTTTCATTACCGTTAAGAACCGTCGCTGTAGAATGATACGAGTTCTAGAGTTTGGTGCAAACAAGAGTTTCAGCGGCATTCGATTGTTCCTGCAACAACATCCTCCAGAATTACAACCGATACTCAAAACTAGTCCTGTTGTATAACATTTATATAATATTTATTGACGTAAAGGTAAATGAAAAACATGAGATGAAAAAAAAAAAAAACAAGGCACTTCAAAGGTGAAACAAATTAAGAGAGGTGAAGGTTTCCAAAAGAAGCGAGCTGGCTTAAATATATAGCACTGACAGTTTAAAAAAAAAAAAAAAAAAACACATTGAAATTAATGAATCACTTCTTATTGTCTAACATTTATTGTGAAGTGCCTATTGTGATTTAACAGGCCTTTTTTGAGAAGGAGAGAATTCAGGTTCAGGAATGTGGAACTGGACAGCAACGTCAAGACAACATACTTTTATATTCTAATAATAAAGCGCACACCGCCTGCAGTGGGCCTTTCATCACTCAAACATAAACACTCAGACTGGGAGTGTGCAGTATCCTGATCACTCTGACCAGAGAGAGAGAGCTAGACTGTGCAGATAGTCTCCTCTTAAGTTCGGGGAAACACATGAACACTAATCTAGACTTGTACGCTGGACTGCTTTCATACATGTTTAGTACTTTGCAAATGTCTTGAACCGTCTCTCGTCATTTTGCGTGCAAAGAGTCCGATTTTATTGTGTTTTTAATGATGGTGGCTTAAGACTTTTGCACAGTACTGTACGTGTATGTATCCCACTTGCAGAACACGGAACTCTGACCCGACCCCGCCGGCTACTGAAAGACTTCTGACCGACCCCGCCCGCTCCTGAAAGACTTGTGACCCGACCCCGCCTGATCACTTCCACAGAAAGTTCAATCAATCCCACCCGCTACTGTAATGCGTCATGCCCAATCTTATTCATCCTGGCGGAAAAATTCAACCAATCCGGCTTGCTCCTCGAAGACTTCTAACCAATAGTAGTCGCATAGGACTACGGAAAGCTGAACCAAACCCACTGCCATCCAACAAACATTTTGACCATTCTTCAACCTTCCGCCCATTCCCTTTTTGACAAAAATTTGACAGATCCCACACTACCTACAAAAGTTCTAACCAATTTCACTCTTTCCTACAGAAGGCCTGATCAATCTCACAAATTCCTTCTTTGCACATATATGTGATGTCATCCAATAAACCCAACAGGCTCCATTTGGCAAAATATTAATGAATGTCTGACTTTAAACTGAGATCCTGACCAGAAAAAGGCATTTACTAAAAATGAGCGAATGAATGTTGCACAGTGTCACTCATGAAGCAGCAGCAGCAGCAATATACACTCCCAAGTTAATGAACTTAAAAAAATAAAAATACCCCCCCCGCGCCCAGATCTTTTCAATTGGATCTTGCAGGTCTGGATCCCGGTCTTGATGTTACTGTAGTATTGTGCATTACTGTTACAGATATTGGACGATTATCGTTAATCATTCGACTCACTGAATTTGTGACTCGGGAGGTCGAGGTCGTGGCTATTTATCAGCTCAGTTACTGGATTCTGCCTCACTGTATCTTTTGCATAAAGGTTTCTATATTAATTGAATAAATAAATATGAAGTTCACCTGTATGCAAAGTAAATTCATGGTCTGGAATAGATTTCCAGAGAAAAAAAAAAGAATTTAAAGGAAACAACAACAACAAAAAAACATTAATTGCCGCAAGTCCTTTTCCTTCAAGTCTTCGACGTTCAGTTCTGTGCTGCTTCTTTACCATCAGCTTGTATTAAAAAAAAAAAAAAAAGGCATTAAAACCAAGAGGCAGAAATGGGTTTTCTTCACTCCTGTTCCCTTTAATCTTCTGACGTTGGCAATTCAGTATTTATTGATTCCGAACAGACGCACCCCGTGGAACTGCGGCAGCTTGGGCAGGAGGACACTAAGAAGGGAGATTGTGTTGATCAGGAAGTGGGTGGCGTCATATTTGGTGTAAAAGCTGGCCAGCATGTATCTAAAAGAGGACAAAAAACAAACAAACAAGTCATTATATTACTATTCAAAACTAAGGTGAAATGTATAACCTGTGAGTACGAGGAGGAAACTTTATGGTTGTACATGTTTTTAACCAAATTTTTTAAAGCACATAATACTGTGTTAAAAAAATCTACAAAAGGAGAATTCACTTTTTAGCAAAATTGACTTTTTAGCTTTTTTGGGGTATGTAGAGGGATCTCCAGTGTGCATGTGTGTACCAACAAACCACTGTGTGACCTCATAAGAACAAGCCCCTCCCCTGGTTTGTGGCTCCGCTCTGCTGTTCTCTGGAGGTCATGACTCAGCAGTAGCTCATTTACACAGACACTGACAGTGCATTTGTTAAGTAAAATGAAGGGGCTTTGAGGTTTGAAATAATAAATTATCTGAGGGGTGTCCAAGCTGGCGCATTAACACTAAACATGGAAAACACTATACGATCCGATTATCATCACGATACCTAGTTTATTAATATTGCGATTCTGTAATTATTAGATTATTAATTCAACACGATTAATTAGTTTTTTCTTCTGATTTTGTTATAATTTTATGTCCTTGAACCTTCAAAATAAATTGAAATAATGCAAAAGTTTTTATACCTTGGCTTCACAAGTGAATTGAACATTAAAGTAATTAAATCTAGCTCGTTCCTTAAAGCATTCGTTTTTTTCACTTAAAAACCAAACGCAACGTTTAAACGATACAAACTAAACTCTAATACTAAAGTTTAACATTTAACTTTAAATAAAATTTAAAAAATTTAAAAAGATACATTTTACTGCAGCATGCTCGATTTCTAATGCGCGTGTTTTGAGACTAAATAGCGCTCGTGGGATTTTAACTGAATCGATTTTTCTCCCATCTCTATTTCGCACACACACACAGCATTTAACTTGTTATAAGAAGCAGTAAGATACAGGACCTTTAAATTCTCCAATATGATTGATTATAAGGTATTGCCTCAACAGAAAAACAAATCCCCTAATCATTCTAATACATTATTGTTTTAACAGAAGCAGCTACTTCAGAGACTTGTCGAGTCAGCACTTTGTGTCTCAAAAACATGACAAGCTGCATTTTTCTCATGCTAAAAGTAATGGGGGAGAGGAAACAGGAGCTTGTCTCTTCTATACTGTAAGAAATACCATGAACTAATTTGTTTCAGGTGGGTACCACAATTTGAAATGTAACTCCTTAATTGATAAAGCCATTAATTACCAAATTAATGTGGTATAAAGTGGAATAAAAGACATCAACTATGCAGTAGAATTGCACCACCTGCTTTGTATGTTTGTTATTGTCCTACCACTATCAAGCTTAATTCCTCACTTTTTTTCAGTAACATCTAAAATATTGCAAATAAAATCTGAAGCATTCACTCTTTAGATAAAATAAATTTTAGCTTCAGCCATTTTTCCCACACTGTACCTGCATTTTTTTATTTTATTTTATAGTAACTCCTTAATGCAACCTGTTACACCCAGATGCTGAGTTTCTCACAAAGCTCACAAGGAGGCTAACAGCTAACTCACAGCACTATGGGGGAAATGGTGAGGAATTTTCTTGAGGATGTGAACTGGATGCCGTTATCCATCTGTTCCCAGTGAGTGAGCAGCCGGGCTTTGCCCTGGTCTGGCGTCTCGAACGGAGTCCCCTTCACCGTGTGGAGGAACACGTACATGGCCTGGAAAATAAAACAACACGGTCATAAAGGCACAGATCATATTTATTAGTTTAATTTATTAGAAAATTTATTAGTTACATTTTCATCATTAACACTATATTCAACAGCTTATTCACTTTGAGGGAGCTAAAATAGGAAACAAACAAGTGTTTTTAAAAAAAGAGATTAGAAAGCCCGGTGTAGACATTTATTTTTTTATTTTTACTTGAGTGTAATAAAAAAAAAATTTCTTTTTGAGGAAGACTAGACTGCAAAGTCAGCTTTAAAGGGCAAGGAAGCTGAGGAGAGAGAGAGATTCATAGGTGATGCAACTTACAGAACTCCAACTAAAGGTGCAGAGTAGTACAGAGAGGAAACATGTTGAGAAGATGGTGTGTGTGTGTGTGTGCGTGTGTGCGTGTGTGGAAGTGCCAGATAAGTGTTCGAGAGACAGAACAAGACAAGATCAGGGAAGGGAGCATTAAATGTTTTTAAGGAAGACTGGACTGGCAAATCGGTTTTAAGAGGCCAGGAAGATAAGGGAGAATGAGACCTATGTAACCTACTAGATTCCAACCACCATTAAACATCAAAGTAGTCGTGGAAGTACTGTCCATTGTTTTATGATGCCACTGCACCAAGCGTTTAAGTGATAATTCCAGGTTCAGTCATTTAAAATCTCCTCAGCTGTTTTCTTTGCTTGATCCAGATCAATATTTCGACGTTTCTGAAACGGCGCTTTTTTTTTAATTATTATTATTTATTTGGCCATGCAGTGTATATGAGAAAAAATCTAGCCATAAGTAAACCAGATGCATCTTGCGTTGACTGACCAGATTGTGAATGACGTTGGTTAAGGTCCAGACGATTGGCACGCTGACAAACGGGATGCTCAGTAACACGATGTGCAAGACGATGGTCAGCAGCAGGTAGGTGAGCCAAATCCCCCTGCTGTTCATCACCCGCGTGTTGGGGTTCACCTCGCTGTGAGCGACGCCCACATTCATTTTGCAAACGCTGTAGAAAAAGCGAGAGACAAAACAACAACAAAAACAGTACTTCAGAGACCCAAGGGAGTGTATATTTGTATTTCTGCTCTCTAATGGCCTTTATAATTAGTTATTATGTAATAAACTTCCATAAACATTCCAGCTGCACACGCATCAAACATGTTTATACTGAAATATTTCTAATGTGATTAATGATTTATTTCTACTTCAATGTCATATCAATAACAAACTCAGGATCAAATTTATAAAAGGCATTGGTTCAGATGCTGGACTGAAGTGTTCTGAGTTACACCACACACTTGGCTCCAGGTGACGAGTGTGATGACGTCGATCCCGGTTTTAACACAAAAGCCAAAGCGCTGGAAAGCACTTGAGCAAAGTGCACAGACGACAAGGTGACAGAGCTGAACAGACTAAAGCGCTGCTGCATCACATGAGGTAGCTGCAGTGGAATTGTGGGTAATGTGAGAAATCATTAAACACAGTTCGTGCCACGTCAGTGAGCCAAAAATGGAAATTTATTTTTACGAATCGTCGTTGTTAGTCTTTCAGTTGCTCCCCCAGGGGGGGTCGCCTCATCCGATCCGCACTACACCTTTTTAGGTTTTACGCCAGATGCCACCCTCCCATTTTATCCGGGCTTGGGACCGGTACTGCATACAGTGGCTGGGGTTTGGAAATTGAACCCGGGACTTCTGCAAGGCAGGTGAGAAACCTACCACTGAGCCACCAATGCCCATGTTGTTTACACAATAATCAGGAAATCTGATACACACATATGGATTTTTTTTTTTCTTTTTATGACGTCAGCAAAGTCTGTTAGATTAGGGAGAGTACTACAGGATCTGCTGATGAACGCTTTGATTTTGAAAATAACTAGAATTTTTTTAATATTACGGGATGGAATGTTCTGGAATTTATTTTTTACGTCACTGCTCGTTCGACTTGGACCTTCGGCATCATTTTACAAACTAATTTGTGCACGTGCGACGGTTTAATGACACACTTAGGGTACTTCCAGAGTTATACCTATACGTAGTATGTAGCGCTACATTAACAATTATATTAACTACCTTCTAAATCACTTAAAGAGGCTAGTTAGCTAACAAGCCTTGCTAACAAACTCGTAAAGCGACTCCCTGAATTGACACTCAGCACTGAATTTCACACTTGACACCATAATCTGTGGCTTAACATTCAATAAAAGCGATACATACACTTTAAATGTAAAACCAGACAACTTAATTGAGTAAATAACTAAATAAGAAACGTTACCAGAAGACAAGATACCCACCTCGGCTGTAACCAGGAAGTCACGAAATTTCCCCCTTAGCCCCGCCCCCTGCTGTTTCTAATTGGTCGCGGTTTCCTGATTTGTCCAATATCTTCGCTTGCAAAACTAGCCATTACAAATAAAATATATACTTTTTTTTAAATATATTCTTTTTTTATTAATATATTATTTTTTTATTTTTTTATTTTATTTTAATATAACATTTGCATCTATATGCTTTATATCATGGAGCATAAACTAACACTTAACTAAGAAATTATTAAGGCCCCCGCTCGGGTCCGCCTTATGCAATTTCTGATTGGTCGGTTTGACCTGTCTATTTTCTTTCCTATGTTTTGATTGGTCCGGTATCCAAGGTTCGTGAGCGAAAACTAGGAAGTAAAATTTACTTTTATATTTATTTTTTTCTTTGTTCTGTTTAATACAATGATTTGTGATATATATTCATTCATGTTAGAATATAAAAATATATATATATTTTACTTTTGTATGTTTTATACATTGCGAGGTTTATTGTTTGCATTTCCACTTCCGCATTGTGTTTCAGGCCAAACAGGAAACAACAAGCTCATTTTCAAACAAGGTCCTTTAGATCTTTTTTTTTTTTTTTTTTACTGTCTTTAAGCACATTTTAAAAATTAAAGGTTGTGTTCTATAATTGATCCAGAACACCTTATGTGACGTAATAAATGGTTTCTTTATAATGTATCAGGAAGCCATTCAGATATAATGGGAAAGTTTTTGGAAAGCACACCTTCCTCCTCTTCTTACCGACTTTGACTGCAGATTGGGAAATTCAGTCCTATTGACATTGTCATTTCCTTATTGGTGCACTGCGAGGCTCAGGACCGAGTTCCTCTATAGGTAATGACTTCATAGGAAGTGCAGTTAAAAAAGAGGGAAAAGTACACGGAAGTGAGCATTTTGTTGATCATTTATTAAATACATTTTAAAAAGTTACATTGTAACATACTGTAATGGCCTCAGCACATATCAAACTGATGGATCAATAAATAACAATAAATATTGTTAAAATAAATATCTTAATAAATAAACAATATATTATGCAAACGCAAAGAACTTTTTTTTCAAAATAAGTTATCCTTATAGATATACTATTCAATTATTCAATTGTCAGAAGTTATTCAAAAGTCAACCTATGAGAACATTTCTTCAAAATGCAGCAAGTTTAACAAATTTTGACCAACATGATCACGATAAATAATCGTTAACCATTCAGTGTTTCCATCCCTTCAAGCTGACTGCTGAAGAGAAGACAAATGGCTAAAAACACGAGCTGTCACGACGGAGAAGGAGAACAGACGCTCGACGCTGTCGCGGCACAGGTAGCCCTCGGCCATCCAGTTATCCATCATCATAGGTGTCAGAGTCTCAGACGGCTCCTGTGTTTAGAATGTAAAGTTAGCTGGAATAATCCATCGATTACAAATTGAAAGAAAGATAACAGATGATTTACTTCTTTTAAATCCAACAGATGGAGAATGTGTTTTTTTTAATATTTAATGTTTAAATTTAAGCTTATATTTAATTTGTCCTAGAATATTAATCAAATCCAACATACACCCATCACTTCTACCTCAAGACTGACTTTTCTTGTATCATAAAATTCCTTATTCTCAATTTAAAGACACTTTAAAAAAAATTTTTTATTAAAGAAACGTTACCTTAAGTGTCTCCAGGATTTGTTCTGCCACGTCAGCTATATCTGTAGCATTTGCTCTCCACTTTTCACAGTTAGTGTTTTGGCCTTGAAATATTCCACTGTCCCCAAAGATCCTGCTATAGTTCTTTAGAGCAAGAACAACCCTGGACAGGCAAATCTGAAATCAAAGAAACCGACAGAATAAATCAATAAGCCAATATATTATTGTATTAAATATATAATGATTAGTTAAATACATTATGTTGTATTCTAATATTTAAACCTGCTAAGCTCTAATGCAACTTAACTACGTAATGTACGCTGAATACCATTTGTTTTAGTGTTTAATGCACTGGGCTACTGATCAGACCGTTAACCCCTTAAAATTCTCAGCTGTATCTTGTCTCAACCATAAGTCATTAATAAGAGCAAGTGGACAAGGAAGAGGATTTACCTCTGGTTTGGTCTTAAGACTATCAGGATCACAATTGTCCTCAGGCCTGATCATCATCGGAGGGTCGCTGACTGCAGCCACCTCGTTCGGGGTCTCGACCTGAAGAAGGCAAAAAAAATTACTTATTATATTTCCAACAGATCTTTTTAAAATAACAAAATAAGTATGTGTGTGATGATATTATTTTTGTAACCAAAAAATTCAATTAGAATTTTAATGTACATAGTCATACAGTTCATACAGTGAAAATCCTTTTCACTATATCTTAATCATAATCATATACCATTGCACTTTTTTCAGTATCATTTACCTATAAAGGTGTATGTAAGGACAATGTACCTTACACAAAGCTAAGGCACCATTATGTACCTTAAATATAAAGGTACCTCATACAGGTATGTATTCCACAACCATGCATGATTAAAGCTGAACTAAAATATGCAAAAGATATAAAGGGAACAACATCAGTGATTTTTTTTGGAGTGTATCTTTTAACTACAATTTCAAAGCAAATTTAAATGTATACTCTACAATTAACCACTAAGAACTGTTTATATTGCTTTAATTAACATTTAATTGTAATCTAATTAAAAGATACAAGTTACATGCACCTTTCTAGGTCAAATAATGAATGGTATGACAGAAGAAAAATCATTTTGGTATATTTATTTATTTTACTTTATTTCTATGAGAGTGTAATCATAAATATGATCTTTTATTAAATATGATCTTTTATTTTTATTGATCCAAATCATCCAAATGAAGAAAAACACACACACACACACACACACACATAATGCAGGTTGACAAACTTGTCTCTGAATTCATGCTGGCACTCACCTCTGCATATAACAGTCTCGCCTTATCGTTGAGGCTCAGTGCCAGGGTCTTACCCTCCGTGTAGTCCGTCCCGTTACCGCGCATTGGAGCACCGAAAGCGCACATGAACATCGCAGCAAAAAATAGCGCCAACTCCAGAAAAGAATGCATGCCAGAATAATATTTTGTCACTTCGAGGTTAACTTTCTTGATCTCTGAGCTATGGAGCACTGAGGTACCTCTGCATGAGGAGACCTTAATGCTTACCTTATTTATAAGGACGGCGATGAGTCACGTGAGGAGTTTCCCGCCTCCGCAGGCAAAGGTACAGTGTGGGATTCCACCGTGCGCTGCATCGTGTCATAGCTTTCCACTCTAGATATGGTTATGGTGTTAATAATGTTTCTTTGTAGTTGGGAGGAGTTGTCGTCTGGTCATAGTAACGGGATCAATATGTTGTTGTTGTTATTAGTAATAGTAGTAGTAGTTGAAGAAGAAGCAGGATAATAAATCGTAGCAGTGTAATTATAATGAGATGATAAGATCAAACTTTATTAATTCCGGAGGAAATGATTATTATCATTATTATTATTATTATTATTATTAGTTGTTGTAGTAGTATTAATAATAAAAGTAGTAGTTGAAGAAGAAGTAGAAGAATAAGTAGTGGTAGTGTAATAATTATATGAGATAAAATAAGATAAGATAAGATAAGATAAGATAAGATGAGATAAATCTATTAATCCTGCAGGAAATTATTGTTATCATTATTATTAGTGTTATTATTAGTAGTTAAAGAAGCAGCATAAGAAAGAATAAGTAGTAGTAGTGTAATTCTAATAAGAAATCATAAAACCTATAATTAATCCCTGAGGAAATTATTATGATTATTATTAGTATTAGTAGTAGTATTAATAGAAGGAGCAGACAAAAAAAGTAGTAGTCGTGTAATAATTTTAAGATTATATAAACTTTATTAATCCTGGAGGAGATTATTATTCTCATTAGTAGTAATTGTATTAGTAGTATTGAAGAAGAAGCAGAACAATAAATAGTAGTAGTGTAATATAAGATAACACTTATAATTAATCCTGGAGGAAATCACTATTATTAATACAGTATTGTTATTAGTAGTAGTAATAGTAGTTATAGTAGTTGTAGTATTGTGATAAGATAAAATAATGTAAGATAAGAAAGCTTCCTCCGTGAGGAAACTATTATTTTATTTATTTATTTTTGTAGTAGTAGTAGTAATATTAGTAGATGAAGAAGAAGCAGAAGAATAAGTAGTAGTGTAATAATAATAAGATAAAACCATATTAATTCCTTTATTAGTTATAAAGGAAATAAATTAATGTTGCTCTTGTTATTATTGGGTTTGTTGTTGGTGATTTTTAAAGGGTTACTATAAAAAAGTAAATTTATGTTATTTTACATACACGTATATACATAAGATATACACAGCAAGCAAGAAAAAAACATTTATTAACTTTTTAAATCTGTGAGTGTATGGGGTTGTGATTTTGGGCTTGGGATGCTCATACAAACTGAAATGATTCTTTTTATTCAAATTCATGATTTATTAAAGTTTAAACAAGATTAAACTAGTGATGAGATAAAAGAGCAATAATGAGGTTAGGTTTTTGCAATGTTTTCTCAGGACATACTGTATATATAACTACAGTATCCCAAAAGTATACTATAGTATACAGTACTACTCCAAAAGTGTCGCAAAAGTCTTCATACTTGGGGCAAATGAAGACTTTTTAGCAACTTTATTTACAAAACATTTACTATATGAGTGTCATTTCTTGTTTTGTGTCTCCCAGTTATGATGAACTTGTGTATCACACCTGCTGCTTTGCATGTGCATTTCCCTTGTGTAGGGAGACTTTCGGGATACTGTAGTGATAAACAGAAATGTTGGATTTGTATTTGTTTGATCATTCCATCAATTATCATTTTATACTTCAAGAGTGGAAATCTAGTTTCTAATAACTAATATGTATAATATCTGTCTAATATGAAATATCTAATATGTATTATATAATATCTTATTTCCAATATCTAGTATCTGATATCTAATAAGTATTATATAGTATCTAATGTCTATTATCTTATTTCCAGTATATAGTATCTAATATCTATTTATATAGATATAATATTAATAATATTAATATTAATTCTAATATTTATTTATAATATCTAGTATATATTATTATATAACTTGTAATATCTAACATCTCATATCTACTATGTTATATCCATTATGAATTATCTAGTATCTAAGGTCTAAAATCAAATATTTATGTTGAATCTTCATACTGTTTGTTTGATTTTGTTATTTTCCCAAACCACCATGTTGACAAGATTATGCAATGTTTTATCATTTGGTGTTACATTTGTAAAGAAAGTTTTTTTTTTTAAGTAAGGGGCTTAATCATCAGTGTTTTGAGTATCGTCCCGATTGTCTTAGTCATTAAATTTTCAAATGGTGAGATATTATCAGCTGACTTATTCGATTATATTTGATGAATAAAGACACATATAGGCTAATACAGTAGTTTAGTCTTAACAGGATAAAATGACCTCATGTCTCTATGACATCCATGGCTGAATGAAATACCCAAGCCTTTTTTTTTTTTTCTCGGTATCGACATGGCTGTGTAAGGACTGAATGAATTTGAATGACTAATGCAATACACCTGTCACCTGAGGACAAAAACTCAAACCTGCACACCCACATGGGTACAACAGGTCTGGTTTGGAAGTTCTGAAATAATAGTATGAATGATCTTGCATACCGTATGTTCCAAAAAAATCCCTTTTTAATTAAAACGTAAAATCATAACTTCCTGTTCAATTTTAATTCTTGAAGTGTTGTGGTCGCTTTTTGGCACGGCTCCATTGTTGAATTTCAAAACAGGAAATGAGAAGCGAATGACTGTATATTTATGAATAGCTTTGTAAGTTTTAAGTATGAATTATGATGTCATCTGTCATCCGGACTTTTGATTAGTCTCTACCACATTTTCAATGATGACATTATTTCCAGGGTCGTGACCAGGATCAATATTTTTACTCCAAATTGCAGAAATGTGGTTAGATAATATATTGCTATGATACGACTGTACTTTTTGATCTTTCTTATTTTATTATTTCAGTCTTTTATATATTGCTCAATTGCTCTGGTGTAATTTTACAGTGTTAAAAATATTATTTTAGTAATTTTGGTTAAAAAAAGATCTGTTTGTTTCAGCATCCCAAAAATAGAAAATGTTGCAATATTTTTGAGTTTTTTTGTGTTTGCTTTACTGATTCATAAATTGAATTCAGTTTAAGAACAACAAAATATAGATCTTAATATTAGTGAATTGCCTGCAAATGATAGAATTAAGATGTTCATAATTTTGTATGTTATAGGCTTTTAATATATTAAAAAAGTTAATTGACCAAACTTACAAAACTGTAACTAAATTGTACCTTACCAAGTAAACATACCTTGAATATAGCTTAATTTTTATCCACTTAAAGAAATAATAATAAGATTACAAGAGGCAAAATATAAGATTATGAAGCTTAGTTCTAATCAAAATTTACTAAAATTATAGGCAAAAATGTAGCAAGTTTTAGGAATTTACTCCTTGAAAGAAGCAAAATTCTCTGCCAATAGTACAAGAAATTGTAGGTAAAAAATTTACTAACATTTGTTGTAAACTTATTTTAATTAACTATAGATAGGTTTGGCTAGATTCAAGAATACTTCACTTGCTTAGATAGATTTTTTTTGCTGTGTGTAACTGTTGAAAGGTTTGACTTGACTAAAAATTAATCTTGCTTTGTGGGTATGCTTTTTTTTTTTTTTTACACTACAGAGTGATCCAAAATTCCTTGTACAAATGTGGCAAATTAACACTTTTAAACTAACAAAATGTCTTATAAAATGTTTCATATTTAAATATATTTTTAGATTTTCTTTAAGAGTTTTTTGTTTTGTTTATTTCCCCTATATAGGGACACTTTCAAGACACGTTATTTTATCTTTAAACAAGTTTTTATAGACTGATGGTATTCTTGCAATAATACCTAAATTATTGTTGTAATGTAAACTAAAACTGATTTTTACAGGTTTGTTTTAGCTAAGATACACACAGTTTGCAAAATCATGTACACCTTTTACATATACATTTTTTGGCATAGAATAGAATATTACATATGCATGTCATCTGCTTGGAATTATAAGGAACATCAATTAATAACTTTTTCTTTTTCTGAACTTTTCTGATTCTGTGATAACATGAATATAAAATTTCTTTTTAAGTGATATGTATTTTTAAACTATTTCTTGGGAAAATAAAAAGCCTATCTGGAGTGCGAAAACTTTGAAGCTCAATATCTGAAAATTGCTCAGAATGCAAATGGAACCTTATAATTCGTAATAATACTAATAGGTTCTGGGAAAAACACTGTATTTTTATGAGCTGCAGCTTTTTTCCACTCCAAGTACCTGGTGCATATCTTAAAACCCCAAATATACACCAGAAAAAGCCTTCCAAAACTACTGAGTGTCTGACTTCTGTGTCTCAGAGATAATTGAGTGTGATTTTTGTATACCTTTATATATAGAAAAAAACTAAATTAAAACTATTTGTCATTCTTCATTCATTCACAGGTTTCATTCATTCAATTTTATAAATAAACTGGTGTAATTTATTATTATTATTATTATTATATTTTTTTTAATAAAAGTGTCTGCCTCATTTTTTTATATACTTGACTGATTTGGTCTTTATTTTGAACTCAAATGAAACATTTAAACTGTTGCGTGTCGAGCCATTGCTATGCCTACAATTCCAACAACATAGTACATTGATTTCCTCATTTGAAAGTTGCTCAAATATTGTGCTCTTTACTTGTGGTTTTTAACAGTGTGCTTTGTGGACGCAGGAAATTAGACCACACAATACATGCCTGAGAAGGTCTTGGCCACATTTAAGTTCTGTTTCAGAACTTTCCAGTCAATTTGAAAAAGTACCGAAATTATAGCTCCATTCCTTATATGGAAGTGTGAATTAAGAAGAATATGTAAATTTATATGTAGATATATTTTTAAAAGCAAGTATTAATGTAACGGTTCTAATTATGCCGAAAAAACAATAAATGTCTTCACTTTATTTAAATGTTTATTGGAAACAGCTTACACCCAAAACTTTCAAAATAGTTAATTAACATTAAATTTATTGTATATTGGTAAGTAAAATCAATAAATGTCAATTAAACCGTCTTGAGCAAAAAAAGTAATGAAAGAATTGGGATTTACACTGCAATTTGTTTGCTGTTTTAAAAAGAAAACAAAAATAGATTATAATTCTTTCTGCATAAATTGTAGCACTGAGGCATACATATACCATAAAATTCTACATATACAATTCAATTAATGCATTACGTTAAAGTCATACTGGGACTTCTGACTGTGCAGAATAAGAGAACACAGATACAGTATGAGACACTACACTAATGCACTTATCCCAGAGTTTCACTAGTGCTTGGATACTATCAGGCAGGAAGTTTTCTCAGTATGCCGCAGCCATAATCACACTGCCTGTTTGAAATGCTGGCCTCCCAGGAACTCCTTTAATGGCCCAATTACGTGGAACTGGCCCCGGCAAGGTCAGGACTGTACAAGATATGTGGCAATAACTCCCAGCCGAGTTCCTGAATTGTGCAAGTGGGGTTGGTGAATGATTGTGTGTACAGTTTCCACAAACAGATGGTCAGGCGTTCCACCCGCTGACTGACCCGCACATATATATATATATATATACAGTGGCTTGCAAAAGTATTCGGCCCCCTTGAACTTTTCCACATTTTGTCACATTACAGCCACAAACATGA
>JAQMYL010000015.1:4832324-4843717 GCA_030014365.1 Clarias pachynema | reverse complement strand
AAAAAAAAAAAGAGACTGGATTATTACAGTGTTCTCCATTGTACAAGCACTTTTCTCAGTCAGAAGCACTTCCTTGACTTACGAGTCAGTTCGAACTGTGGTCGAAATCACATCCCAACTCGCAGCTTTCACTCAGTACGTAATCTACCTCTTTTAGTGGACTTCTCCTCAGGGGAGCCGTCTCCCCGTCACGAAATTTGCTAGAGAAGCAAAGCGAATCCTTGTATATGATATGATGTAGTGGATATAGAGAACATTTAAAGAAAGGTGGGGATTTTAGAGTGCATTTCAGTAGTATTGAAACTGAGACGATTATAGAGTCAGGCGTTATTAAAAGAAATAGCTTTTATTCTTGTTGTTTTAGCATTTAAGGTAAAATTTCAAAAGGTGCTGTTGCCTTTTGTAGATTGACCGCGTACGGAAAAACAGCGAAGAGTGAAGACAATTTAGTTTTGTCTCATTTCCTGTAACTCTTAATTTCTCTCTGTTCATTCCATAGAACTAATTGTAAAGGCAAACGATTTAAAGTATAAAATAGCTAATGATGATGATCAGTATTAAATAGCTGAACATATGATTGCTGTTTCCTTAAAGCAAGAACTTTATTCAATTTTTAGGTCGTCTGCTATTTTCTAAAGCCCCCCAACATTAAAAAAACCAACAACAAATCACTGTTTTATTTTTAATCCTATTTTATCCATACAGAATATTTTATCTGATGTGATTTCTGTTGTTTTATCCCTTACGAATGTTACATAAATTAGTGACAGTCGCATTTTCTACAAATGGCACAACTCGGGAGCAGAACGTCATTCGCCAGATGGATTCAAGTTTCCGCGACGGAAGAAAAAAAAAAAAAAGGCCCGAGTTGAAATGGACTGGAAACCAACGTTACTGTGATGTGCTCGGACTCAGACGTAACTACCTCAGACATATCTGCAACTGTGTTTATGTGGGTATCTCACTGGAGTAAGATGGTTTACATCTTCAATATGTCAGATCATGGCACTTGTTGTCTATCAGTTGGCCTTTTGTTGAGTCTTTTTCATGTTTTCAGAACAAAGGCCGAAGTCATTTAATGTACTTAGTAATAAATTCATGGATGACAGAGAAAATAAAGTATCTTCAAAAGTGCTGCGTCTTTTTATTCTTTTAACAAATGGTACAATATACTATTAATCATATTTGTCAATCATATGTATCAATTTGTTTTTGAGAAAGAACATACTGTATATACTGTGTAAATTCTGTAATCAACATATATATAAATCATCCTACAGTATGTGGATTTACAATTTAGGACACATCTCATATGTGGAGCTTCTCTCATTAGTATTTTTAATACCATAATCAATAATCATCAATGATATAAATCAACGTGAAATTAATTTGCCAGCAATTACCAATTAATTAATGAATGAGATAATACTTTCTTAATACATTTTTTTAATTGACCAGAAACGCCATTGGTGCTGGTTTAATTATTTTTCTTTTTTTTATGTTATATATATATATATAATACAGAAAATGTGTGTGTCAAAGAAGCTACTTCCGAAGTTTATCCAACAAGTAATCTTGCTAGCCATTTTTTAGCATTACACTGTCTTAGCACTGTCGTCTTGCACCTCCAGGGTCTGGGTTTGATTCCCGGCCAGGCTTGATTCCCGTCTCGGTGTGCATGGAGTTTGCATGTTCTCCCCATGCTTTGTGGGTTTCCTCCGGGTACTCTGGTTTCCTCTCACAGTCCAAAGATATGCAGGTTAGGCTAATTGGCGTTCCCAAATTGCCCGTAGTGTGTGTGTATGTGTGTGTGCCCTGATGGATGGATTGACACTCTGTCCAGGGTGTACCTGGTTTATTTATTCAGGTTTATGTGAAATCTTAATTGGCCAAGTTTCATCTGAATGATAATTGAAAGATTTGAATTTAAAAGTTTCTGACACTATGGACATACAAGGGCATGAAATTGTATTTACAAATGTGTTTCTTTTTATCTGATAAAAATATATATCTGTATGCATATTTACAAAAAAAATAAACATGGATCAGGAGATAAGAAACAGTAAGTATTATGAAAATTGGTGTTATATTGTCCTTTCTGAAAATTCACTTTTTCACCTAGGTGAGACACTTATACCATGCTTCGGCTGAATATATAAGAGTTGGACCACTTTTGGTTATACACCAATTTAGAGCATAATGTATTAAATACAGTATTTAAAAAATATAAATTTGGATAGAATACACAAAAGAAGAACAATAATCACTAACTTCTCACATATTTCTTGTGTCTTTTATGTTACATTGGCAGATGATGTGGTGTATGCAAAGGGTCTACAATATAAATTATCTGGCCTGACATTCCAAGTGAATTAGTCTGAGTCTGAGTTCTGTTTACTTATAAAAGGAACTCAAAGAACTAACTCATATAGTTGTTATGAAAGGTTACTGTTCTCCCAAGAACTAATGTTAACTGCCATATTCAACACTCTGATGCTTTTCTTTTGTTGTCTCTCTGGGGAAAACCAGAAAAAGCTTCTATGCAGTGCCCTTCAAGAGTGTTACTGTCAGAAACAACCACTGCAAGAGGTTATAAGAAGTATTTAATGAAACCTTGAAAAGGTACCAAGACAGTTTGAAATTGCTCACAAGTTTCAGGTTTTAAGAAGAAAATAATTACCAATAATTGGGTGTTTGTGTTATATAGTTACCCAGGGGGGGTTAAGGCAATCTGGGCCTCGAACACACCTTGTATTTATCTCTGGGACAGTCCACCCTCAGACTGACCCACAGTCCTTTACCTTTGAAAATCAAAAATGTATTTGGAAAAATAACTTCTAGGCATGTTAGATATTATAACCTGTTCTATTTTATTTATTTGTTTTTTTTGGCTGTATTTCATTTTTTAATTATCATTCTTTTTTTTGCAGTTTTATAAAGCCAGAGGAATTTTATTTACTTACATGCTCAATGATAAACAGCTTCTTCACAATTTAAAGATGCATCAAAGGGAAAGAGAATTACTTGAAAATCAGAATTAATATCCTCTCACAGTCCAAGGACATGTGGATAAGATGTAATTGGCGTTCCCAAATTGTGTGTAGTGTGCGAGTGCGTGTGTGAATGTTGACCGGCGTTTGTAAAAATGGGAATAAGTACAATGGTCACCATTGGCCTCCACGGTCCCTAGTTGGACTACAGAGGTTCCTAGATGGATGGATGGATGTTTGTATATGGAGACATAGGAGCCACATTATGATGGTTAAAAATTCTAGGTTCCTTCAGTTTATGTCTCTTATTAGACTGCTAATATTTTAATGTAGAAAATGTATTTTAAAAAGTAGAATTCATTTTGAAATTGTGTAGTATTAACATGCAGTGATGAGTCCAATGAGGGACCCTTAAAAGGGTTCCTCACTCATCATCTACACCGCTTTATCCTGTATACAGGGTCATGGGGGACTGGAGCCTATCCATCACAGTGCACACACACACACACACACACATTCACACTCTATGGCCAATGCCAATTAGCCTAATCTGCATGTCATTCAATTGGGAGGAAATCTGAGTACCCGGAGGAAACCCACCATGCAGACGCAGATTCTGAGGTGGGAATCGAACCTGGACCCTGGAGGTGCAAGGCCACAGTGCCAACCATTACGATTGAATTATATTTCAGTGTTTAGATGTGTGGGAACATCAATACTTTGACATGAAGTAGAGTTTTAAATTTTCTAAGTCCTTTTGAATGACGTCATTTTCTAAACATTTTTGCTAAACAGACACACAATTAACTTGCAAACATGAGCAGCAAACAGTAAGATGTTTCTTTCAGTTCGCTTTTTAAATACTTTTGTATTGAATGTTTAATCAATTGTTAATAAAAAATATAGATATTTCTACGTTTCAAACAGGCAGTGCACGGACACCTATAGCAACCCGGAAGTCCAGGCGATTTCCCGAGGACCCTTGGTTGATTCATAAATGACAGCCTGGTAACCATGTAGTGCACTACACAGGGCGTATAAGCCAATAATGTACAACTTAAGTAGTGTGCTTCTGTAGGAAATTAGGAGTTATTTGTATTTCAGCCACTCTTTAGCCGGAGAGGGCTGTTATACGAGTTTAGGAAGCAGAAATATATGTAAAGGGTTAAACATTTTTAAATTAAAAGGCAACAAATGATATGATATACATATAATAGTTGGTTAATTCGCTGGATGAGTGTTTTTTTCCAGCAGAAATGGCAGACGAGGCTCTTTTTCAGTTCCTCCATAATGAACTCATACAGTATGTCAACAACACAGAAGGCGGGGAAAATGTAAGATTTAATATTATAATATTATTTTGATTATTTATAATAATGCTATTTTACAGTCTGACAAATTATATTGTAAAGGATGGAATAGTTGTGTATTAACTTGTTGTGTATTGTTCCAGACAATAATATTGCTTGTTTAATTAAATGAATTCGTCTATGCAAATATGTGTTTTTGAATAAATTTATTGTTAAATATATTAAATAACATTTTATATATCTAGGAAAATGGACGATGTGTTTCTAAGCTTGAGAACATGGGATTCCGTGTAGGACAAGGTCTCATTGAAAGGCAAGTGAGCACTTGGTCCCGGTTTGACTTGAACATACATTATTTAAATGACTGATTGTTTACTTTCTACTACCATTATTATTATTATTATTATTATTATTATTATTATTATTCTCCAGACTATTTTATTAAGTGATAACAGTTTTCTACAGTTCCAGTCAAATTTTTAGACACAAGTTTGGATTTATTTTCTATATTTTAGAACAATACTGGATGTTTTTTTTTCAAAATTAAGAACTAACACATATGGAATTATTTAATAATGCCACGATGCAAATGCTAAATCCCCTTAGCGAGTAGTTAGATGGTTTGGAAAGTGCTTGTAACGCAGGAACCTGTTCTTCAACGTGGATATAGATCAAAATGTTGAATAAAGCAGTTTAAACAACAAAAAGAAACTCTTCCGAATTCCGTTATAAAATAAATCACTGCCGAGAATCACATTTATTATAGAGATTTATATGCAAGTTTTTTAGGGTCTTATATTTAGCTTTCTTGCGTTAATGCAACATCTGCAAGTCACAAAAGCAAGCGTGGCATATTTTCTAAATGATTCCAGTGCACTTTTTTTTTTTTTTACCTTAAATTTATTAGAATTAAAATATGTCAATAATGAATGTTTCATGTGCAAAAAGTTAAAAGCTTTTGTGTAAGAATATTATTGATCACGGTGGTGGTTACTGTCTGTACCGTATCTGCAGGTTCACCAAAGACACAGCACGTTTTAAAGACGAGCTCGATGTCATGAAATTCATCTGCAAAGATTTCTGGACGTGTGTGTTTAAGAAGCAGATCGATAACCTGAGAACGAATCACCAGGTAAGTCTGCTTCATTGGGATGGGAATCACCAGGTACAAGCCGATACTGTATCATCATAATACCCAGTTCCCGGTTAGATTTGTATTGTGGTTCTCTTAGTGTCACGATTTTATAATATCTTAATGTATATAATTTCTTTTTTAGATTTCTTACAATTCTAAACAAACTTGGCAAATAATTGGCTCCTCCCACGCAAGATGTTTCCTCCCAGTGTGTAAATAGATAAAACTGCACCACCTGTAGGATTATGGAAAGACTGCAAGATTTTGCAACATCAAATGCAAACATGTATAAATTTAAAAATTGGTTAAAAGAAATACGATACGATAACTGAGTCCCAATCTCTTATGCTCAGGTCGACTTAAATCATCATGGGTGTGGTCACGGCCTGAATGTGTTCATGTGTTGAAAACTGGCCTAGTAATGTGCTGTGTACGCCAATCATACCTCCATTAGAGCAAATGGTTGTGTAATGGGTTTGCATTGGCGTGTAACTCCAAATGTGTGTCTCACCCTTTTTCGCAGGGTATTTACGTCCTACAGGATAACAAGTTCCGGTTATTAACCCAACTGTCTGCTGGTAAACAGTATCTGGAACATGCCCCAAAGGTACCCATGCATCCTGACAACACATGAATGACCATGTTATTAAAATCTTTAACAACCAACAAAACATAAATCCATTCAGAAATAGAGACACAATCTTTATTAAACTGTTGGATGGGACACCAGTCCATTGCTGGACACTATACACACACAGACGTATTCTGACACTCTTTCACGCTACTCTACTCGGTGTCATGTTTATAGGAAGTGGGAGAAAAATAGTGAACCCCTTGGAAACCCACGAGCTTGTTCATCTTTAATTTCTTATGTTACTTTTTCTTTTTTTTGTACTACTGGCATTCAGGAAATTTCCTTTGGCCCTCTGAAAATACAGCATGTCTTGTTCATCATGACTAACAGTTTGTTTGTTTTGTCCTGTGCAGTATTTGGCGTTTACCTGCGGCCTGGTGAGAGGCGGGCTCTACAATATCGGTGTAAAGAGCATCGTCACAGCTGAGGTGTCCGTCATGCCTGCTTGTACGTTGAACTGTTTGTTTGATTAGACATGCACACACATAAATACACACTAGGGTTTACTGTTCTTCCATATAATTAGACTGGTGACAGACAGTGAAAAAGCACCTCAGAGTGAACAAAGACACAATGAGACCAAGAGGGAGAGAGACACACACAGAAGGGTGACTGAGACTGATACGAAAAGGAAAAGGGAGTGGCAGAGAGAAGGAAGAAGGCTGAAGACTGAGAGGATGAGGATAAAGACTGAGAAACAGGCTGGTGAATGGAGAGACAGGGTGGAGTGTGTACAACATGTAAAAATTATGGATGGAGCCAGAGAGAGGGGATTGGGAAGGAGAGAGACACTGGATGGAAACTGAGAGAGAGAGAGAGAGAGAGAGAGAGAGAGAGAGAGACTTGACCCAGGATGGAGACTGAAAGAGAGACTCACACAAGATGGAGACTGAGAAAAAAGAGAGAAATACAGAATGGAGACTGAGAAAGAGAGAGAGAGACAGGATTAAGACAAAGAGAGACAAAAAAGAAAGTGGCAGAAATTGGGGAGAATGAGAGAAGATTCAAGAAACAGGCCGAGAGCAGAACAGGGAGACAGAATGGAGATAGAGAGAGCCAGAAAGGACAAAAGAGTGGCAGAGACATTATAGAGGGTGAGAAAGATAATCAACACTGAGAAATATGGAGAGACACAGAATGAGACCAAGAGAAATATGGGATGGGGAAAAACAGGATGGGAAAATAAAGATAAATGGAGAGAGTAACAGAATAGAGACAGAAACAGAGAGATGGAGGCAGAGAGAGGAATATAGGATGGAGACGGATAGAGAAAGACAAACATGATGGAGACAAAGATGATGTGTGCATGATGGAGAAGGATTGAGAGAAATATGCTAGAGACAGAAAGAGAGAAAGACATGCAGAGACAGATAAGTCAGAGAGCGACTGAAATATGGAATGAAATGGACAGAACATAAATTAATGAGGTACTGGTGTAAAGCCTCATCGTCACACTTAACACTCAACCTGAACTCTTCAGGAGAATTAGTGATCAATGAATCAATATTAATTCTCTACCTGCTCAGTGTAACACACTCACGCCTCTGATTGTTCTTCTCCCCTCAGGTAAATTCCAGGTGATGATCCAGAAGATGTAAAACACTGAACATAAGAGCAAAGTGCTCATAATATATACACGTTTTTCAGAGTTATGCTCATTTTTTCTTTTTTAAGTGTACTTTTTTTTAATAAACTTTTTTTCAGTTGTAGCCTCTTAAATCCCTTGTATGCAATCTAAAGCATGTTAAGGTCAAGCCTCATTGTTGTACTGTGTTCATTTGTATCATAACCTTGATTTATTATTGGTTTTACAGTTTATTTTCTAAATCATATTTGCACAAGATGTAAAATTAAAATATGTTAAGCTGGAGTTCACTGTGTTTTATTTACGTGTAAGATAGAATACCTGCACTGCTTGTTTTATAATAAGCATTAGGTCGCGTGTAAAAGTGCAGTTGTTAGTTTGCATTTCTAGTGTTTGCCTTTTTTTTAGTATGACAGCTCATTCATCTGATTTTTAAATTTGTAAAAAAAAAAAATAAATAAATAAATAATAATAATAAAAGTGTACGAGTTGCAAGCATTCGTTAAAGGAAAATTCCACCCTCAAGAGTTACAACGTCTCCACTGATTCTCCACTGGATTTCTCAACATCTCTGGAAAAATTAGGTTGAAGAAGTGTGTCTTTTGTTCCGGGGATAACATCAAATTCTATTAAGATTGTTTCTCTACAAACAGGCTTGTAAGTGCACTAGCAATGTTCACCTGTGACATCACAAAGGTTTCAGTTTAAACATTTCAAGATGGAACATACTGTATATGTCTGTCAAATGCATTATATGGAAATCTGTTTAGTTCTATCTCCAGGGCAGAAATGCAATTACACCTTTCCCATTGTCATAGATTGACAGCATATTGTTTGAATGGAAAACAATACTTCTTCCCTAAATCTGGAATGTATTGTCTACAGACTCCGACAAAGTCAAAGCCTTACTTTTAGTTGAAAAATCTGGTTAGTGGAAGAATTGTTTTTGAACTCTCAAAAACAATTATGACTTCCATTAAAAGAGATGCTAAAAATAAATGATCGCAAAAGTGAAACGCACTATAAGGCCATATAACGTTTACAGACACCTGATCATCTCACCGAAAGGTGCTGGTTCAACCCCCCATTATAGAATCTGTCCTGCTTTACTGTTACACAAGGGTGAGCACTCTGGCTGTAGAATTAATTTGAATTAACTTTTAGATAATTTTTCTGACTCCTTGCTTTTCAATACACTTTGTCAGTCTGTCAACAAGTTTCGTATTCCCTCATTAAAAATGTTTTACCTTGAGCTGCAAACCACGAATACACTGCTGTCTTCACTTGTTCATCAGAAGTGAATCTTTATCCTCGTAGGGCTGCTTTCAGGAGACCAAACAGATAAAAGTCTGATGGAGCAAGATCAGGACTATATGGAGGATGCATTAACACCTCAAAACAAAGTTTTGGCAGACTGTTTTAGCCTAATCTGCATGTCTTTGGAATGTCTGAGGAAACCGGAGAACCCGGAGGAAACCCACCAAGCATGGGGACAACATGCAAACAGAGGCGGGAATCGAACCCGGACCCTGGAGGTGCAAGGCGACAGTGCTAACCACTAAGCCACGCTGCTGTCTGTTTATTATTATTATTAAATTCTAAGGAAATGATAAAGTAGTTCTCCTTCCTGTAGTTAATAAATTGTCCCAATGTTTATATGATATCTCTGACTTTCCTCACCACATCACTTTCTATCTTTAAACAAGCAGAAATGAAGAGAAACTTACACAACACTGCTAAAATTAGATTTTTATTATTATTTACTGTAATATTATTACAACCAGCACAACAACAAAAAAAACAACACTCTGGCTAGCTCCTTTTCTTTTTTAAATACCCCGGAAATACGTTTGTTCAAACCAGTCACGTGTTCAACGCTCTCCTTGACTTGACCAATAGGAAGCCGAGTTCCTCTTACTCGGCGTTCCCATTGGCTGATTTTTGAACGCAGTCCAACGGCGCTGATATTCAAATTCAGTCGTTTGGACTGTTAGGTGTTGGACGCGTTCGTCGCGAGGAGATAAACTGTGGTGGTGTTTTTTTTTCGGTGTTTTGTTCACACAATTCGGCGTGTCAGAAATACCAGAGGAGAACTTTTGAGGGTAAGGAGAGTTTATGTTGTTCTGGTATGTTCTAGAATGTTGTAGAAGTTTGTGAGTAACTTTAGTCTTGTTGTGGGTAACGTATAACTTGTATACTGTTAGCATAAACCTGCTAGTCCGCCATCTTCCGTTTTTCCAGTTTAATGAAAGTAGTGAAGCTCTACACGACCGAGCAGTTTGTTCGAGGTTTTCCCAATAAATTGACTAATTTAATAAATTACAGGTATACGTTTTTGCATGGTGTTGGCCACGTTTTTAACTGAATTGTGTCTTTTCAGACACAGTGTGTTTAAGATGGACGCGCAGCAGCCTGGAGACTCTGCTGTTCCCTACACATTTGATGCCCCTTCACATGTGATGCGTGATTTCTGTTCAGACTCTGAGGATAATGCTGATCAGTGGTTTGGTAAGCTAAACATTTTTTTTTTTTTAAATCTTGTTTTTGTCTTAATCATGTTATCCTTATCTAAACCTCCACGTACATGGAGTCATCATATTCTTTCTGATTATATATCATTGTTTTCTTTCATGTGTATAGATTTATTTATTTATTTATTTATTTTTACTGTTTTTAATTAAACAATTCTGCATTAAGACACGTCTTGAAGTTTAGATCAGTGTTGCATAGCTTTCATGGTTGCATGGTTTCTATGTTAAGTGGAAGGAATTATTCCTCAGACACTTCTGTGGTGGGGGGAAAAAGCTCTTGCATTTAACAGGAAGAGGAGACTTGGAAGGAGACATGTCCTAAAAATTGAAAGGGGGAAAAAAGGGAGAAAAAAAAATCAAGGATAATAGCTTCTTAGTTTGACTAAGGTGTATATACTGAAGATAGTATAATAATCTACACTATAGATTTTCTCTAATAGCTAAACCTCTATACTTTTATTTTTTCTTCTACTTGTATGTATTATTTTAGCGTAAAAGTATGTATAGATTTTGGACGCAGAATTGCATTTTGCTTTCTTTACATTGAAGCATGCTACAGTGTATAAAGAAAACATAAACACCCTGTAGGAGGTGTTCATTGATTTCTAAGCAGAGTATTTATTATTATTATTTTTTTTTATTATCTATATTCAATCATGATGAATATAGTTTCTTTAAAAAAAAATAAAAATTTAGACCTAATGGCTGCACCAGAAAATGGTGAAATGGAGCAACTCGTAACCCCCTTAAGGCCGCCAAAACCTTTTGACGGGATGTACAATGAAGACCTGCCTAAAGCCATAGTCTCGCCCATGGTCCACGTGGCTGAGACAACATCAACAAGTAAGACCACTGTAGTTTCAGCTCAAATCTGTTCGAATGCTATCATATAAAGTGTTACCCGAGGCTTTGGGTGTTGAAATAATGTGTAGAATTGCACATTAGGTTCTTTCTTTCTCTCATCTCTGTTCAATTTGTTTTTGTCCTCAACTCAGATGTCGTTCCTGAAGGTACTGCTCCAGAGCCTGTATCTAACATTGTGACTTCGTGGGGAGACGACAGACCGACTGGAGCTCCCAGTCAGGCTCAGAAGAAGAACGTACCAGCTCAGCCACGCAGGTACAGAGACTTCTTACCGTTTCAGTCATGATGCACACAATGCAATGAATATACTTCAATTATTTAATCCATATGACCTTAATGGTGTT
>JAQMYL010000015.1:4814250-4829775 GCA_030014365.1 Clarias pachynema | reverse complement strand
TGTTAAATCATCCTCCCTATAGTCCTGATATTTCTTTTACAGAATTTGACCTCTTCGAGGGCAATGATTCACTTTTGTGGTTCATGGCGCAGCCTAAAAATTGTTTTAATGAGGGGAATGCAAACAAACTTGACCAAAAGATCTTCCGTTAGTTCAGATAAATTCTACAGCCAAAATATGGTAGTTCTTGACTCACCCTTGTATTAAACCAGAAGAAGGAGTAGATTTTAACCCAGAAAAAGACTGATTTGTTTCCAATTGTGCCACTTTTCCAGTTAAAGGCTCATAAGGGCACTACAGTCCCCAAACCTTTCAACCTCTCCACTGGGAGCAAGAGGAAGTTGGATGAAAGCAGTACCTACGTGTCCATGGCTCAGCAGATTGAACAATTTCAGAAGCGCACACCCACTCGTTATCATCTTCGCAGCCGCCAGAGCCAGGAAAAGGGTGCGTCAAATCTGCAGTGCTCACTGCCACTTGCCAATGTGTTCTTTTTTTTTTTTTTTTTAAACCATTAAGATGTTTATTGTTTCAGTGCTGGTGAGCATTTATGCTAAAGTATTAGGCATACTGTATGTTTAATGCAGTAATGTGTTGAAACCAACACACCTAGTGCATTAGCTGATGTTTATCTTTAGGAGTTAGGAAATATATATAGTCTGGACAGTTTTACAATTAAAGAACATTTAAAGAAAGCAGGATTTTATTTTCATTGCCTTCAGGCCCATCACCAGTGAAGACTGAGAAGCCCAAGGTTACTCACCCTCACACACCTCAGCTCATGACCCGCCAGAGGAGCCGCCCAGTTATGGTGAAGAGTACTGCTGAGATTGAGGCTGAAGAAGTGGAAAAACTGCAGCAGTATGTAGCTCATATATATATATATAAAAAATTTAATCCTCAAAGTAGATACTGTATGTTCTGCTGAATTATATTCATGCTCTATCATGCTTGCACAAACATGATTTCTTTGTTTTACCTCCAGGTTTAAGTTTAAAGCTCTAGAGCTTAATCGCAGGATCCTTGAAGGCGCCCTGGTTCCTAAGAAGCCCCCTCCTAAAGATGCTACTCGTCCAGAGGGCTTCCAGCTAGAGGTGGAGAAACGTCTGCAAGAGCGACATACAACCAAAAAGACAACGGAGCAGGAAGACCACACCTTCCACTCAAGACCCTTACCGACCCGTATCCTGGAGGAGGTCGTGGTAAGAAGCGCAAGAGTCACGACAAGCACAAATGACTTGACTCGAATTGCACTTTCCAAATGGATTTGAGAACATCCATTTGGGGATCCTTATGTCTCTTGTGGTTTGTAACTCCTTCCCTTTTGTCCTTAGGGTGTCCCAGAGAAGAAAGTACTGAACCCCACTGTCCCTGAATCTCCTGCATTTGCGCTCAAAAACCGCGTGCGAGTGGAACGCAAAACCGAAGAGGTAAAAGCCGGCTCCTTAATTCGAATGAACGTGATCGTTAGTAGAACAGTTCCTTAAATCCGGTTTTGTTTGGTGTACGTACAAATTCAGGTGAAGGCGCCAGCTCCGCTGAAGGCCCTTCCTGTGCCCCACTATGTGCCCTTCCAGCTAAAACCTGCAGCGAAGAACCATGTCGAAATGTGTCCTTTCTCATTTGAGCAGCGTGAGCAGGAGCGCAGAGCACAGAAAGAGAAAAAATTGGAAGAACTGAGAAATGAAGAGGTATGATTTCCCTGTGATGTGACTATAATGAGATGTGACTCTTCCTAAGGGAAAAAGAGTGCATAGGGAAGGAAAAATTGCATATTTTTCAAGAAAATTTAATTCATGTGATCTTGCTACTGCGAATCAGCTTATGTGCAACACGTTTTGACTTTCTAACTTTCAGCTGCCCAAGTTCAAGGCTAGGCCATTGCCCGACTTCCATGATGTGAATCTTCCAGAAAAGAAAGTAACCGAACCTACTAAACCTGCTCCTTTCAAACTGATGGTGGATGAGCGTGGATCTTTGAAGAGTGAGCGCTGGGAGCAAATGGTACAACTTATTTTTATTTTTTCTAAACTTAACAGCAAGTTGTGTAGTGTATGAAGGAAATGCCTGATTTATTTTCTGTTAAAATTATTTTTCTTTACTCCGATTATCAGGTAAAGGAGGAGTTGAAGCAGCAAGCTGAAGCGGCGTGCTTCAAGGCGAGACCCAATGCAGTCGTGCACAAGGAGCCTTTCGTGCCCAAAAAAGAGAACCGATCAATTTTGGGTATGATGCACCTCACATGTGTGGCACAAGGGCTTGCAGCTGAGTGTTTTGAACTTTAGTCACACTTCACTTCTCATTCTGCATCCCTGTGGTTTTTGTGTTCTTCACATCTGGCTTGGTGCTCTGTTAACTGTCCACCTCTTATATTTTTCCTTCCCATTTTCTCCACTGTTCTCAACTTCCCTCTCTACTCTGCTGATCTATTTGATCAACTTTTTAACAAACATTTTGGCACTTTCTCAAGCCGATACTACCCATTCTGTAGTTGCCGAAGGTTTCCAGCTGTCAACAGAGCGCCGCGCTAAGGAGCGTTTGGAGTTCGAGCAGGCTCTGAAGGAAAAGGAGTCTCTGAGGGCGCAGATGGAGGAGCAGAGAGCCAGAGAGCAAGAGGAGCATGAGAAGGAAGAAATCACCAGGTTACGGCAAGAACAGGTATGTTGTCCTTTTAATAGTCTGATTTTTAAATATTGTCTTCAATCGTGCAGAACAGGATCACTTTAAGGAGCTGTAAATGACATGATTGTTTAGAAAAGCCCCGTGGCTGACTAAGTGCAACTTACTAGGAATTAACACTGTCTAAATGGCTTCATCTTGCTTTTTCAGGTGCATAAAGCCCAGCCAATCAGACGCTACAAGCCAGTTGAGCTGAAGCACAGCGAGATGTCCCTTACCGTGCCCCAGTCTCCAAACTTCTCTGACCGCTTTCGTCTGTAATGTCTCTCATGATGATCTGTACATAATTTAAATGTCTTTTTTTTTTCTTCTTATTTTCTTTTTTGAAACTTTTTAAACTCCCTTGCTTGGTTAAGCACCAGTTTATTCCCTCTTCGGGGCTATAGGGTGTTCCTTACATACTCGCACTTGTTTTTGCGAGTGTGATTCATTGCATTGTGAACTGTTGTACAATGTTTTCTCATTCTTCTGTACATTTTTAGCCTCTGCCATTTTCTCTCTAGCATTTTTCCATTTTTAAAAAAAAATTTATTAAATGATGGATTCTTTGCGTGTATTTTTTTTTCATCATTATTATTAGATACTTTTTGTATTATAAGGAGATATACCCATTCCAGTTGAATGTACTGAACTATATTCTCCTGTCCTGACTGACTCTCAAGTTTGTCTGGGAATGTTGATATGAAGATTAAAAAATGTCTTTGCTATTAGATGTGAAATTTCATCCCTTTGTTTTTTAAGGTTTCTGAATTCGTTAAGTATTCTATAGGCTATTTTTCAATTAGACTTTTATTTACTTGCTAAATCTGTTTTCTTTAACTCACTGGAACTTGTATATAGTGGACGCTTCACCCTCCTAAGCCTAATAAACAGAAGTTATTTAACAGAAAAAAAAATCCTCTTTGTATAAATTGTTTTAATGGAGTCTCTAGTGCAAACATTTTGTATTAGATTTTCTTCCACAAGGAAGGCTTCATCATGGAGGAATAGCTGAGCAATAACGTGTTTAAAAATTTATTTAAAGTCTATAGGTGTACAATCTCTCCTGAATATTTTCAAGGGGCATCCAATGTAAACCCAGACTTAATTTCTTTTTGAATGAAGACCTAAAACGATAGATATTTTACAGAAGACATCCAAGCACAGTTCGGTGATGAGACTTGGCAGTTTAAAACATTTTTTAATTTGCACCTGTACAACTCTGAATAATAACATTTTGCGAGTCGAATTCTTGGTCCTTAAAAATCCACAGAACTTTTTGCCAACTTGCAGGAGAGACTCTTGTGTCTGTCTGAACTCAACACCCATTCACAAACGTTGACTGACGATAACCATTGTTAAAATCTCTATATAAATAAAATGTAATTGAACTGAACACCACTTGCAAGTTACAGGATGATGTCTGGGAGTTATTGCCACATGCCTTGTACAGTCCTGACCTCACTCCATGCCATTTCCACATGTGTGGCATGCTTCTGACATGAAACAGGTGTTTTACCTTGATGTTATCCAAGCACTAGTGAAACGCTGGGATGAGTGAATCAGTGAGGCAGGAGATTATATAGAGAAATAAAGGGAATTTTTACTCTGTGCCGAATAACAGAACAGCTATAAATCAAAGTACCGGTTTGATATCTCGAGTCCTGATGTCAAGGGAATGTTTTTGTCCAGTGATATTTTTTTGGCCCACTTAACACAGACACTGTATACTGTACATAGGATCCCTATACTTTCTGATTACTGTAGTCAATTTGTGTGAATATAGATCTGGTTTCAAAAATTGTGCCCCCTGCTTGAGGCCAGCCTCATACCTTTTATTATCAGCTACTATTCGAAACTCCCCTCCAATCGTGTCCCCTGCTTGCTCTGGCTATTTCTGGTGTGGTGGACACAGGGCTGAGATAAAGAAAGAATCTGAAAGGTTGTGCATTGGCAGCTTCACAGGGGGAAACGGTCATTGTTCGTTAACCATTGTCTCTGAGTTCATGCTCCCTTCCTGAAGACGTGATATTAGACTGACATCTCTGTAAGTACGAGTGTGTGTGTGTGTGTGATTGTAATACCAAAAAGTTTATTATTGAACAAGAGTAAGTCTATCTAGATTTGAATGAAGTTACATTGAGCTTGAGTTCCCTTATAATATATTTACACCTGATCACTTTGTGTCTAAGATTCTTATCTGCATGTGTTAAAAACTGTGACCTCTATGACTATATTCAGAAAATGCATTCATTTAAAGTTGAAGGTCAAAGGGTTAGGGTTTATCACTTCTCAGTGATGCGTACCAATTAGCTTCCTCCATATGTTAAACGTAATAAACCTTCGTGTCACAAACACCTGTTTACTTCTCAACTGCTTAGAGCTGACTCGTGCAGCTTGTCGCCTGCTCCTGCTGGTTTGATGTTTCGTGAGCATGCGGTCTGTAAAGTGGCCACCTTCTCCTGCCAGTGACTCAGCCGCTGTGGAGGTCAAGATGGATGACCTGCACCGTAAACTAGACCAGCTTTTAGCACGCAGCTCTGTGGGAAGCTGTCCAATGTGTGGGATGTGTACACGACACAGCAGACAACAAGAGGCTACAGTCAGCCAGCTTTCAGCTCAGGCCAAACTTCTTGAGAACCTGGAGAGGAAAGTCATGGACCTGAGGACAGCACTGGAGGAACTGGCGCAAGGTGCGTTCGCTAATAAGATGCGATGTTCGCTTGCTGTAATTGATTGTTTTTTTGGGTTTTAAACATATATATACGTTATTCTGTAGCTAGGAATTTTTTTTAATAATAGCGTGGCACAGTGGAATAGTGGTTACCATTGTTGCCTTGCACTTTTTGTATGTTCTCCCTGTGTTCGGTGGGTTTCCTCCAGGTACTCCGGTTTCCTCCCACAGTTCAAAGACATGCAGATCAGGCTAACTGGTGTTCCCAAATTGCCTGTAGTGTGTAAATGAGTGTGTGAATGTTGACTGGAGATCCACCATGGTTGTAAAATAGGAATAAATACAATGATAATCACCATTGGCCTCCATATAGTCCCTAGTTGGACTACTAGATGGATGGATAGATTTTAATAATGTCACTTAAATCATGTCATTTTTTAAATATTATAATAAGCTGCATATTTGGTTGTGTCCCTTAAATATTAAAGGTCTAGAAGAAAGGCCTTGGGACAAAATGTCTGTACCTTTAGTGGCTTTCCAAAGAAGGAAATCATTGCCTGTGCGGACATCAGTGGTAAGTATTGTTCCATTATTTCTGATTGCTTACTTCTAGGAAGTCATAATTCACTGCATACTTTCATCATTTAATTGAGAATCTGTAATAAACCGGACGATTTTCAGTAATCATATCACACTGTTTCATTTAAAATGCTTTATTAGATGTTTTATGTGATTATTGCGCGCACAAGATGTTTTCAAATTACCACTTTGCTGGCTGTCCATGTCTCCGTTCAACCACAGGATGAAGTCTATGTGCAGTTGGATAAACTCAGAGATCAAAAATTAATCCCGCATTCTATTAATGCACCCTGTGGGAAAGGTCATGAAGGTACCTCTTTTGTTTTCTAACACTATGTCTGCTATCTTGGATGTCTGCTTTGTCTACTACGTCCCTGTTAACTTGGAAAGTTGGCTTAGATCCCTTTAAAGAATTATCTGTTCTGATGCAATGCTATAAAAGTGATTGAGCGGTGAGCTTAAGCATAGAACACACCTGTCAGCAGTATAAAAAGCAAATTAAATCATCAGTATCTAGCATACAGTGAGACTCAACATAGATAGCCTTCAATTGGTGTGGACATTAGACTCTCATTGATATTTGTTTTCCCTGTTCAGACATTCTGATTGAAGATACAGAAGATGAGGGGCAAAGAGGTAATGGGTCACCACTCACAAATGATTGTTCAGAAAGCAAAGCTCTGCTTCATCCTCAATCAAACAAAGAAGTTAACAAAGATTTGTCAAAAGTGGCTCCATGCTCGGTAAAATCCCAGCATGGGAATAAAACGCCAAATACTGCCAAGGTGAGCGAACTGACGTCACCATTAAGCCAAAATAGTTCCAAGACAACAGTCGGGGTTTGTCCAACACCTACAGCAACCTCAAAGACGGATACACCTTTACCAAAGTTGATCCCTCCTCCACCAAAAGTTGTACCGATAATTCCAGGTCCAAAAACCACAACAGCAGCAACACCAAGGGTCACACAAGCTTCCGTTCCCTTTAAAGCAACCGTGTCTTCGTCTACAACAACAACAACCGTAAAATCTTCAACACTATCAACAAACCAAAAGATCCCAGCCTTATGGGCTGCTCCAGTCACAACTGTTGATACGTCTGTGTCTAGTAGTTTACAGAGGTTCAATGTAACTGAGAATGCTGCACCTCCATTATCTGGCCATTGTGTTCAAAAGGCAAGTTTAGGAGTTCACATTGGAGTGTCAGAAACCAAAGTGAAATCTCCGCAATCGGCTACGTTGGAAAAAGTAGACTTGAAATTATCCCAGCCAAACAGCACCATCACAAAACCCATACCGAAAAGAGATGAATTGCTTCCACCAAAAACTACTGCATTTCCTCTCACAAGTTCAGTCAACTCCATGCCCAATTCTCCACCAAAACCCACAGCTACTGGGACCTGGGCACCAAGCCATCAACTTCCAAAGATTTTGAATGTTGGTGCTCCTGTAGCAATTGTTAGACAAGCCTTCACAAGCAACAAAAACACCAGCAACGAAATTGCCCACGTTATTTCCCCAACACCTTCAGCAGCATCCTCCTTTCTCAAACATGTCTACAGCTGCCCCGACTCCTTACAAAGGTAATGTGAGCAAGTAAGCATGAACCAGGCTTTTGTCTTTAAGTTTGCATTCAACTAGCCAAAGCAATGTCTCTTTTGTTTGCTACCTAGTCTTCAGGTTCTTGGAAGAAAGACTGAGTCTGCTACCATGGTAACACCACTATCTGGAAAGCCTGGGAATACGTCAGGAGGAGTCACTTATGCTGGACCACTAAAAACTGGAGGAATACAGATCAAGCTTAGTCCAGCACCTGAGACAACCACAAGTCAGACCAAAATGCCACCCAAAACGTGCTTCAAAGTCATAGGTAAGGAATTTAAGGAATTTAGGATTCAAAAACTAAAACAAAAAACAAAAAAAAGCTGTCCAGCGTTTGCTTCTTTGGTTTTGCACTGCTCCTACAGTCAGGGGTAGCTCAGTGGTTAAGGCATTGGACTACGGTTTGGAAGATCCCAGGTTCAAACCCCACAACCATCAAGTTGCCACTGTTGGGCCCCTGAGCAAGGCCCTTAACCCTCAACTGCTCAGATGTATAATGAAATAAAAATGTAAGTCGCTCTGGATAAGAGCGTCTGACAAATGCCTAAATGTACAGTACATTACGAATTTGGGCAACCTTACACTGATCAGCAATAACATTAAAAACATAAACATTATAGCCACTTACAGTAGGTTTTTCGGTTCCCCTTGTGCCCCCAGGGCAGCTCTGGCTCCTCGAGGCTTTGCTCGACAGGGGTGGTGCTGTTGTCTGGCACCAGGATTTTGACAGTGGATCCTTATCGTACGTGGGTTGCAGTGTGGGACCTCTGCGAATTGGACTTGTTCGTCCGGTACATCCCATGGGTGCTTGATTGGATTGGGATCTGGGGAATTTGGAGGCTGGGAGAGTGGCATTGTTCTCTTCATCTGCTGGTCTGATCTGGGTGTTTTAGTTCCTTTCTTTCATGGCCAGCATGGGCTTTTTTCAGTGATTTGTGCTGCTTATTTGTGGGATCGGACCACACAGACTAGCCTTTGGTTCTCATAGTTATGGATGAGGCTTGGGTGCCTAAAATTCTGTCACCAGTTTAACACTTTCTTTCGGCTGATCCTGTCAAGGGTCTCCACAGCAGAACATCCGATCCGTACACAACTGGAACACAAATTGAAACACCAGATACCTTTCCTGACACAACTCTTCCATTTTTCTAACCGGGCTTGGAACAGAGCACTACATGCAGTTGCTTCATAGTATGGGGTGTGGCAACCCACCAACAGCAGGGCTCGAACCTGGATACTCACCAACCTAGAGCACCTCCTATTCTGTCCTGTCACCAGTTTACTGGTATATAATTATATATAACTATATGGTATATAGTGGTTAGCACTGTTGCCTTGCACCTCCAGGGTCCGGGTTCGATTCCCGGCAAGGCTCGATTCATGCACACAGAGATTCCCTTCTCTGTGTGCATGAAGTTTGCATGTTCTCCCCGTGCTTGGTGGGTTTCCTCCGGGTACTCCGGTTTCCTCCCACAGTCCAAAGATATGCAGGTTAGGCTAATTGGTGTTCCCAAATTGCCCGTAGTGTGTGAGTGTGTGCATCATGTGTGCGCCCTGGGATGGATTGGCACCCTGTCCAGGGTGTACCCTGCCTCGTGCCCTAAGCCTCCTGGGGTAGGCTCCAGGTCTCCGCGACTCTGAATTCAGGATAAAGTGGTATAGAAGATGGGTGTTATGGTTGAGCAGTGTATATCCTCCAGCTTAGCATCATAGCATCATGCCATTTTGATAGAGTAGAAGGTAGAAGGTGTGGCTCAAAATTTGAAGGTTAAGTTGTTATTTTGGGAGAGAAAGTTGTATATTATAGACTCATTCTTTTATTAATCAAAGTAACTTTGGTGCTTCATAGAACTAGGATCTCTGGTTCGATCCTGAACCCAGGTCACTCTCTTTGAAGAGTTTTGCACGTTCTGCTGATGTTTCCTCCATGTTCTCTGTATTCCTCCTGCAGTCCAAAAACAAGCATGTAGATGGATGGGCTAAGCTAAATTGCCTGTATGTGTAAATAAGGGTGTGACTTACATGTTTACAACATGTGCATTGTGCCCTAAGCCATCATTCCATCTCGGTTGAATACTCCCATCTTATTATGTACAGTATTTGTAGGATATGCCTGACCAGGAGAAATTTGTTACTCTTACTGTTAAGTATAAAATTATAGAATTAAACACTAAACAAGCCGTGACTACTTTAAAGAAGAAAAGGACTTGGTGTAACATTTGGTTATGGTTGTAAATTTCCTAAATGCTTCTGCCATGAGTAGTGCGGACTCATAAGCCCATGTGTCACTTTAAAGGTCACTAGATTGATGTGTGGAGAAAATAGACTTGATTTGTTGTGCTTGATATACTGTAGCTTGTATTTTGAAGAATCCTTGAAATCTTTTGAGTGTTTGTAGATTTCTGCCCTCAACAAAATCTGATCACCATTAAATTAATTAAGGTGTTTTTTTTTTCTTTTTTTGTTTTTGGACATTTTGCAAACGGAAGAAGAGATGAGACAATATGCAAGTCTTGCAGTATGATGGTTATGACCTTGTTGAACATTATATAAAAACAGGATTTTGAATTTGACCTATAGGAGATGTATGTATCCAGTACAATTTGTCCTCTTGGCTGCGCTGTAAACATTACCTGCAGCTGTTCAGACCCTGGTGTAACAGTCAGACAGACGGGTCAGGTGTCATCATGTCTGACATGCCTTCTCTGTTGGGTTACATCATACAAATATAACTACGCAACACCTTTTAAACAGTTTTTTGTTTGATTAAAACCGTTACGTTTAATGTCATATTAAGCTAGCTAAGACAATTATTTTAACTCCTAACTCAAATTATTATCACATTATTATCTTTTATAACCTTTATCGTAATGAAAATTATTCTTCAGAATCGTAGATACTCTGAGTCTACCCAGTTATTCATAATCATTTCCAGAACCGCGACTTATTTAAACTTTTTGTTTGTCCTGCTCTACGTAGATGATGTTTCACCACAGCCGGCTCTTTTCCCACATCGTTTCGTGTCTCTAAAGACGAGTCCACCATCTGACTTCAGCATCCACACCAGAGAAGTGCTGGGAGGGTGAGCTCAAAATCGGACGAATAATCATTATAAGAATTATTACACTGAATGGCAAAAAAGGAAAAAAGTTACATTTGGATTTCAGTCGGTAACAATACTTTTTAGTCTAACTGATGCAGTTGGGCGGCACGGTCATGTAGTGGTTAGTACTGTGGCCTCGCACCACCAGGGTCGGGGGTTTAATTCCTGAATCGGGGTTTGTGTGCATGGAGTTTGCATGTTCTTCCCGTGTTTGGTGGGTTTCCTCAGGGTACCTTGGTTTCCTCCCACAGTCCAAAAACATGCAGATTACACTAACTGGTGTTCCCAAATCGCCTGCAGTGTGTGCGTGCGTGTGTGTGCCCTTTGATGGATTCGCAATAAGATTAAATCAGTTGATGATCTGAATTTACTGAATCCCATGAGTTAACTTTTTTTCTTCCCTGATGGCATGGGATATTACAGGACAATACCAATATTCATCAAGCTCAAATTGTATAAGAGTGGTTCTGCGAGCATGAGGAATCATTTTCACACATGGATTGGCCACCACCAAGTCCTAATCTACACATCAGTGAAAGTCTTTAAGATGTGCTGGAGAAGACTTTATAGGGGGCTTCGACCATATTGTCCAGGAAATATGCTAAATAATCGAAGCTAAATGTGGTCAGGCAAAATTTTGTGTGTCTTTTTTGGCCAGGCATTGTATACTACATATTATACAATATTGGAATTACAGTACTGTGAAAAAGTCTTGAGCCACTTTATATTTTGCTTTCAAGTAACCCGACTTTCTTTAATTTTTTTTTGTTTTGTTTTGTTTGTTAAGCAACAAAGTGACCTATGAATCATTCAAGCATAAAATGAACATCTAACTGAAGGCATGAACAAGTGAGAAACAGGTGCAGATGATGACAGATGATCAGGCTGGTAATTAGTTTACTGGTGATGCTAAATTCTGTGTTCAGACGAGAATGAATAGACGAGAGGGGAAATGAGGTTGCTGCAAAATCTTTAGGCACTTTGTAGGCTGTAGCAGTAAAACATATGATCCTGTTTCTTTAATTAAATCTACATCATTTAATTAAATATAAAGAAATGTCAGGGTGGGTCAAGACTTTTTGCACATGTAATCACGTTTTTCCTGGATTGTAGCTATGACGTGTTCATTTATTTTAGTTTAATACAAAAAGCACATCATGAAATTCCTATTCTTGTCATTTTAGTGGACGTTTTGGCAAAGTGCACAAATGCACGGAAAATAAAACTGGGCTGAGGCTGGCAGCGAAGATCATCAGTACAAGAAGTGCCAAAGAGAGGGTGAGTGCTGCTTCCTGCATTCCACCATCTCCTTTTCAGTTCAGGAAAACATAAAAATGAGTTGATTTGTGGGATTTTCCATGTTTGGCAGGAAATGGTGCTGAATGAGATTGAGGTAATGAACCAGCTGAGTCACTCCAGCATCCTCCAGCTGTTTGATGCCTTTGAGACCAAAAATCAAGTCGTGTTGGTACTGGAGTAGTGAGTATATTTTTAGGGTGTTTCCTATTTTTAATGAGCAAATAAGTGTATAACAATATTGAAAGTGAGTTGGGATGAATATGTTCCCATGCACTCTATCTCGGTAGTTTCTAAATTTCAGGAATTTCTTCATATTCATCATCCCCTTTTTGTAACCTTGTGCTCAGACTGGCATTATTTTGCTTTTAATTTTAAATCTTATGTTATTTGTCATGGTTTTCATCATAATTCCAGGCGAATGCACCATTTACTGATCATATTCAGACTTATAATAGATCGGGATTTTTAGGAGGTTCTAAGGTTCTAAGGACATTGTGAATGGTCTGCAGTGTGGAGGGAGGCGAGCTGTTTGAGAGGATTGTGGATGAGAGCTGTCCCCTGACCGAAGTGGACGCCATGGTGTTTGTGAAGCAGATCTGCGAGGGAGTCCACTACATGCACCAGATGTACGTTCTTCACCTCGACCTAAAGGTGATAACCACTGTCACACAATCAACAGCTGCGACCAAGCGTTAATCTGCGTGTCTTACGAGCTGCTTCACTTTCAGCCTGAGAACATCCTCTGTGTGAACCGGTCGAGTCATCAGATCAAGATCATCGACTTTGGGCTCGCCAGAAGGTAGCGTGTGTGTTTTAATCACTTTCCGGATACTTGTTGTCGTAGCTATGATATTATCAATGGTAGTGTTTACAGTGTGCGAAATAAACAGCAATCTATTTTTTGCCAGTACTTTAATTACACTGTTTACATGCACGACTAAAAATTATAATAACAGATGCACAAGTGGCGTTCTCCATATCTGTAGTACAGTCCTGACCTTGCTCAAATCAGTGATTTCCACATGTTTGGGCCAATAAAGGAGTTCCTGGGAGGCCAGCATTTTAGATGTGAATCAGGCAGTCTGATGATAGCTCTGAGAAAACTATCCAAGCACTAGTGAACTGTTGGGATAAGTGCATTAGTGTAACAGGGGATTATATAGAGAAATAAAGGTAAATAAAGGAGTTTTTAAAAAAATTTTTTTTTACTCTTGTAACGTTTGTTGTGCTGCACAAACAAAAATCCTGGATTGACCTGAATGCCCTTCATGTATTATTCGGGCAATAATCAAAATCTTTTTGTAGTTTTGCTACATGTTAAGATAAGAGATAAGATAAGATATACCTTTATTCGTCCCATAGCGGGGAAATTTCTTTGTTACAGCAGCAAAGAAAAAAATGTGCAAATAGAAAATAGTGACAGTGCCGTGCATAAATAGAAAAGGAAAAGAAAAACAATACAATAGTTGCACTTTTAAACAAAGTACACTAGTCCCACAAATTGCACTAGGGTAATATTGCACGGTTTAAAATTGTGTTATTGCACCGTTGTGCAATTTTCAATAAAATAAATTCAGCAGTTGAATTAAATTGAATTGAATTAAATTCAATTAATTAAATATTAATTCAGCTGAAATTGCTACATTTAAAACAAACAAACAAAAACATATACATATACATGTTCATATATACGGTGTGTATACTGCCTGGCTAAAAAAGGTGCGATGTCAGGAGGGTCAAATTATCAGCCAGGATCAAGAAAAGAAAACAAACAAAAAAAAATCCCTGAATTTAGGAAATGTGCAAGTCATTATTCAAATCTGGAAAGGTAGTCCTGAACCGTCAACATTAGAAATGCAGTTGGAAAAAAAATAATGATTGACCCTTTTTTTTCACCAAACTTCACAAGTATAATGAAATTACATCATAAAAAACAAACAAGCAAAAAACCAGTAGACATCACGGGTGTGTTTAATAGTGAAAGTAAGTGCATTTGCACGCACACAGTGTGACGAGAAGGCAAGGCAAGGCACGTTTATTTGTATAGCACATTACATACACAATGGTAATTCAAAGTGCTTTACATAAAAGAGAAGAAAATAATCATAAAAGGAAATAGAAAATGATAGCAATAAAAAATTTTTAATTATTTGAAATTTGATTTAAAATAAAAACAGTTTGTAGTGACGTTTTTAAAACTACTTAAAATTTGATTTAGAATAAAACAGTTAAAAATATAAGAAACATAAAATACAGTGCAGTCAGTTTGGACGTGTTCACATGATTTGAGACTAAATAGCTGTGTCTCCATAAGAAAGTTAGTAAGATTAATGAGAAAAAAGGCTCCAGTTTGTTGGAGAGCATAAAGATTAAGGGGTCTGATGAGTAAGAAGAAAAACACATGATTTGGCCATCATATTGTGTGCTGTTGTCAAAGCTGAAGGTTGTCAAAGTTGTATTAAATATTAGCGTGTGCAATTTTTTTTTTGGCCGGGGAGAGTTTTTACATGAACACTTGAATGATGTAATAACAACTGATTCCACTTTTGGAGCTCAGGGAAGATATGGTTAAATTGACAATAAGGTTAAATTGAACAACAAATAATGACTGCAGCTGATTCGATCAGATTATCTTTGGTCTCTATAACCATCCGTTGTTCTCCTGTAGGTACAAACCACGAGAGAAGCTCCGAGTTTCATTCGGGACACCTGAGTTCTTGGCGCCAGAGGTTGTCAACTTTGACTTTGTTTCCTTCCCTACAGATATGTGGACTCTAGGAGTCGTCACGTACATGCTGTAGGTCATGCTTATACGTTTCCATATTCTTGTATGAATTTGTAAATCTGTGAAAAGTTATGAAAGCGAATATGCAGTAAATATTTCTTTGATTATTCTTATGAAATATTCTAATTTTATGAGATGCTGGATTTTCATGAGCTGTAAGCCATAAACATCAAAATGAAAACAAAAAGGCATGAAATATTTCACTTTACATGGAGTAGATCTAGAATAGATGACAGTTTCACTAAAGTAAATTACAAACAAACAAACAAACAAACAAACAAACAAATAAGCAATTGTATCTAGATAAACAGATTTTTTTTAAAATAAAAAAACCTTCAAGCACAAACACAAAAATCATGTGTTTATATAGTCAAAACATTTTGTAACTTTGTTAAATTAAACAATAACTTTATGTTTAATTTTTAGCAAGCAAGCTAGAATATAAACTTGTTTGTTAAGCAGTTAATGATTAAAGGTTATGATAATCTGTAAGTTTTTATGATAATAGTAATCCGAATAGGACCAGGATTGAGTTTTCTTCTCATTTGAGGCCTTATTATATCTGTAATTAATCTAATAAATAACTGAATTGTATTATTTCTCCTATACCATTCTGTAAAGCTGCTTTGCGACAATGCCTATTGTTAAAAGTGCTACATAAACTGAATTTAATTGAATTCTACTATACAATTTTACCAATGACAGTTTTTTTTCATTAACTAAGAAACTACACATCACTTTGTATCTTTTCAGAATCAGAAAGAGTTTTATTGCCAAGTACGCTTGCACGTACAAGGAATTTGTTTTAGTGACAGAGCTTCCAGTA